>JAVKPL010013638.1:600000-789813 GCA_032173675.1 Gastrolobium villosum | reverse complement strand
AAGAAGAGTTTACAAGCGGCTTGATAGAGTTGTTGCTAACGTAGAATGGAGAATGCTTTTTGATGGAGCTAGAGTATCTTCTCTGCCTAGACTCTTATCAGATCATAACACAATCCTATGAGAATCGATTGAAGATAATACTGGTGAGAAAAAGAAGCCGTTTAGATTCTTTGCTGCGTGGCAGAGGCATGACAGGTTTGTTGATTTTCTTAACTCTGATTGGGAGCAGAATTTTGATCTCCCTTATATGCTTCAAAGATTTAATTCCTGAGATCAGTGTGTGGAACAGAAGGGTTTTTGGGAATATTGATAGGAGGAAAAATAGCTTAATAAAGAGGATTGCAAATATTCAAGGTAGAAGGGGGAGTTTAAACAAGCTTTGTTTAATATTGGTGCTTTGAAGGCTCCAGGGATTGATGGTTATCCGGCAATTTTCTTCCAAAGGAATTGGGATCTGATTAAAAAGCAACTTTGCTCTCTGGTCAATCAGATTTGGAGCTATCCGAATTTATTGGCTTCTATTAACTCTACTCTTATGGTGCTCATTCCTAAGGTGCAGAATCCGATGCATATTAGTCAGTTTAGGCCTATTTCTCTGTGCCCTGTGGTATATAAAATTGTCAGTAAAATTATGGTTAGCAGGTTGAAGACAATAATGGAGAAGCTGGTGTCTCCTGCCCAGTCTAGTTTTGTTCCTCATCGGCATATTCAGGATAACATTATTGTGGTCCAGGAGTTAGTGCATTCTATGAGGAAAATGAGAGGTAAGACATGTTTTATGGCTATAAAAGTTGATTTGGAGAAAGCATATGATCGGCTCAATTGGAATTTCCTTAGAAATGTTTTAATGGAGATTCAAATTCCTGGGCATCTTTCTGAGTTATTAATGACTGCTGTTTCCTCTCCTAAAACTAGCATTTTATGGAATGGGAACATAACTGATGAATTTCAACCTAGTAGAGGGGTTCGTCAGGGAGATCCAATATCCCCGTATTTGTTTGTGCTAGCAATGGAAAAGCTATCCCATATTATTCAGACTGCAGTGGATGGTAAGTTGTGGCATCCTATCAAAGCTGGTAGAGGTGGTCCGAAGATCTCTCATTTACTATTTGCTGATGATTTAATGCTCTTCTTGGAGGCTAGTGAGGATCAGATCCATATCCTCCTCAGATGCTTGAACCTGTTTGCTGAAGTTTCTGGTCAGAAAATTAGTGAACAGAAAACCAATGTATTTTTTTCTAAGAACACTCCTAGTGAGACTGCTGATAAAATCCTTCAGATAAGTGGATTTAAGAGAGTGACAAATATTGGCAAGTATCTTGGAGCTTTGATTCAACATGGTAGGGTCACTAAATCCTCATTTGCTAGTGTAGTAGATAGAGCAAAGGGAAGATTGAATAGCTGGCAAGCTAAATCCCTTTCCCAAGCAGGTAGAATTGTTCTCTCTCAATCTGTTCTATCTACTTTACCCTACTATCATATGCAGTATACTTTGTTACCTAAGAATATCTGTAATGAATTGGAGAAACTTCAAAGGGCATTCATTTGGGGTGATTCAGTTGATAAAAAGCATATGCATCTTATTGGTTGGGATGCTATCACTAAGCCAAAGAACAAAGGTGGGCTGGGTATTAAGAACCTCGCAGTGATGAATGAAGCGTTTATTGGGAAAATTATTTGGAACTTTCTTAATAACCATGATAGTTTGTGGGTTAAGGTGTTGAAGGCCAAATATGTGACTGTGGTAAATGGGCAGGTTGTATTCAATTGGAGAGCTGGTAATTCTATACTTTGGAAGGCCATGTGTGAGGTTTGGCACAAGTTGAATACTAGATTGATTTGGGACATTGGTGATGGGTCAACAATCAGGTTCTGGGAGGATAGATGGGTGGATCATGATAGCAATTTAGCTAGCAAAGCTCTCATTCCTCTCTCGGATTCTGTAAGGGAAAAGACAATTAATGAATATGTTACTGATGATGGGATGTGGGATTGTGGGTCTATCTCAAATTTCCTTCCGGTTAGTATCATTCAAACAATTCGGAGTATGCTTCCACCTCAAGGAGATGGAGGAGTGGATAGATTCAGATGGAATATTAAAGGCTCTAGTGAGATTGCTGTAAAACACTTGTACAATGCTCTACTTAATGTTGATGAGGAGGAGGAGCATGCGCAGGGTGTATGGTCTTTAATCTGGAGGTTGCATGTCCCTAGTCGGGTCTGTATCCTGTTATGGAAGATTGCTCATGTCCGCTTGCCTACTAGAGATTTGTTGGCTAGAAGAAACATGGCTTCTCCAACCTGCCCCCTGTGTCAGATACATGATGAGACCATTTTACATATGGCTCGTGACTGCAATAAAATAAAGCAGGTGTGGAAGGAGCTCATTAACCCTGCTTTTTACTCTATGTTTTTTAGTGCAGATTTAAGTTCCTGGTTGCTCCTGAACTTGAAGAATGATGTTGTCATGAAACTAAATGAGCATTGGCCTATCTGGTTCGCGTTTACAGTGGATTGTGCTTGGCGTTGGAGGAATGAAGTGGCCCATGGGGAGGAGGATAATTTTTTGGCTTACAAGAGTCAAACAATTATTAGGCAGGTGCAAGAGATCATTTCGGCTTGGAATCTGCGTGCGTTTGGGATGTCTGGTAGAAGACAGATTCACATACCTGTTGTGTGGCAGCCCCCTAATACCGGTTGGATTAAGATTAACACAGATGGGGCATCCAAATTCAATACTAGAGATGCGGCTTGTGGAGGCCTTTTGAGGGATGAGACTGGTAGGTGGATTCAAGGATTTTCCTATCACATTGGTAAGTGCTCGGCCTTTGTTGCCGAACTCTGGGGTGTGCTTAAAAGTCTTGAATTGGCTTGGAATGGAGGGTGGCGTCGTTGTGTTTTAGAAAGTGATGCTAGTTCAGTGATCACTATGCTCTCTAAGTTTGGGGGAGCAGCTCGAGAGTCTCGTTTGGTGACTCACATTCGAGCATGGTTACAAAAAGAGTGGGAGGTGCATCTGGTTCACGTGTTTAGAGAAAGCAATGGATGTGCAGACTGGTTGTCTAAATATCCTTTGGAGCATCATTTGAATAATAATTTCACTATTTTTGATTCTCCTCCTCCTGGGATTTTGCCTTTGTATTTGGCAGATTTTTCGTTGGTTTGTAATTTTCGTAGAGTTAATCTGAACTAGTCTGTGTTGTTTGGGGCTTTTTGCCCTTTCCTTTTACCAAAAAAAAAAAAAAAAAAAAAAGAAGGGGATGCGTATTTCTACATGTAGTGGAAGTCGGTAGAAAAAACAAAACAAACAGCTGTGAAAGCCTCTCCAATGGCAGCACGTTACGTATGTAAAATTCCTTCTCAGTGGTCTTTTCTCATTTCTGTTAACAAATCACGCATGCGTCTCTAATCGTCTTGATACTGCCACTTCTTTACTTTTGTGGGACTTTCTGAAAAAATGCACAAAACAAAAGTCATTCTGGATAAGACGACAGACCTTGAGGAAAAGTAAACAACACCCTTGGAAGTGAATTATTGACCCAAACTTCTTCATACTCAGTCACTCTCGTCAACATGTACAAGTTAATATCTAGTTTCACTAGTTCTCTGTTAATTAATCAATTTAGCAAAGCTTATTCATATGCGTTCAATTCAATTCAAGCTTTGCTTTCTCCTAATAACGAGGCATACTTTGATGACTTGAACGCGAATGAGAGAGATTATAAATACAAGATTTTCGCGATTTCAGCAAATGCAATACTGTTGTTAGAAAAGTTTAAAGTGATATTGACTTAAATAAAAGTGTATTATTTATTATGTGAATTTACGGTGGAAAAAATGTGTATCATTTTAAAGAATGTAGAATTGTGTCATTTTAAGTGAGAATAAGAGATAGATAAAGAGGAGAGAATGGATAAAAAATATAAATGTGTGAGTCTCACCTATTTGTGAGAATGAAATGATATAAATTGTGTCATTTAAAAGGAGAAATAGTTTTCCCATTTACATAACACAAACAACATGATACAAATAACATGTAAAATGATTAACATAGGTCAATTTCATGTTTGCAGGTTGACTCGTAACATGAAACGCATTTTTTTGTGTGTGTTTTTACTAATACAAAACGACACAAATTAAAAAATGGGTTGAACCGAATATTAACTTTTTGTGTGGCATCAGTCAATTATGTTAAAAAATTGTCACCCTTACTACTCATAGGGGTGGCAAAAATGAGCCAACCCGTCGGGTTGGCTCGTAACCCGCACAAAATGAGCCGGGTTGGGTTGGTAAAAATGAGCTGTCAGCTCGATTTAGCCCGACCCGAGCCAACCCGGGCTCAAACGAGCCAGCTCGCGGGTTGAACGAGCCAGCTCGCGGGTTGCTCTCTCTGTTTTTTTTTACTGAGGGTTATGTTTGCTTAACTGCCCATTTCATTGATGTCAATTGAAAGCTAAATAGTACAATTATTTCCTTCCGTCACATGCCTCCTCCTCATACTGGATTTGAATTGACTCATAAAATACTTGGTTTGTTAAAGGAATGGGGCATACAGAAGAAGATTTTTACCATTATTTTGGATAATGCATCTGCAAATGACTCTATGGTTGGTGGTTTGAGAAGCCAATTGAATATGTAAAAATTGTTGTTATATGATGGGAAATTTTTTCATGTTCGTTGTTCTGCACACATATTGAATTTGATTGTTCAAAATGGAGTAAAAGTTGCAAATGATGCCTTGTCTCGGATTAGAGAGTGTTAAATATATAAAAGGCTCAAAATCAAGAATGATCAAATTTAAGGAGTGCATTGAACAAGTTGGTGGTGAGAACATTATCCATTAGGCAATCAATAGTTTTGACAATGTTGATAATTTTATACAGCAGAACAAACCACAAGAATTAAATTTTTTGAGCCAACCCGCGAGCCAATATTTTGAGCTAACCAACCCGCGAGCCAACCCATTGGCATCATTTCGAGCTAACTCGCGAGATTTTTTTGAGCCCACCCGCGAGCTTTTTTACGAGCCAACCCTAACCCGGCTCGGGTCGAGCCGGTTTGGATTTTCTGGCTCATTTTTCTTTTCGAGCCAACCCGACCTGACCAATTTTTTTCGGGCTGAATGCGGGTTGGGCCGGGTCGAGCCGGGTCGAGCCGGGTTGGCCCGTTTTGCCAACCCTAACTACTCACTACCGCATATTATTCTAATAAATATTTAACTATGAAATATTTTAGCACGGACAGATGAATCTATGCATTATCTAATTTTCAAATCCAATAAATTCTTGTGAGATAAATATATTAAAAAAATCTAATATAAAATTATTAAATAAACCTTTACTTTTTTTTTGTTCGGTAAACAAAATAACTTTTACTTAACATGTTAACCTTTTACGTGAGATAATTGTTTTTCAAAATAATATTAAAGTAAGAAAATGTGAATGGAGTATCATTCCAACAAGATTTGGTCACTCAAAAGACTAATTCACTCTATGTGAATCGTATTCTTGTGCCTTGGTAGGATGACGAAAGCACTCATTAATTGGGTGGCTATTGAATGGAGATATCAGCATGCTTGTGTACATTCAATACCATGCATTTGGAGGGGGGTAAGTGCACATAGAATGATAGAAAGGCTTCATGTGTTTCAAATCAACAACAAATTCATTAGTCATTAACGTGCACGACGGCTTGAGCGCTTGCCCTACTCTCTGAGCAGGAACAACGCGGATAGCCTCCTTATTGAGAAGATTTGATTAACAGCTACACAAGCATATGATGGAAAACCCGGAATTCGTTATAGAATAACACTGAAAACTAATGCGTTCAGCCTTAGGAAAAGAATAAATCAATGAAAACAACATTATAAGAGTATTTTTTTGAGGTGCTCGATCTAGTGGCCTATTGGCCAGCGCATTTGATCTAAACATTGTCACAAACCTATAAGTAAAGCTTGATTGTTGCTCTCCACTAATTTAATTAACTCTCTAAAAATAAGGCATGAGATTATGTTTCAAAGTGCCTTATTGGGCCCCACCCCATTCCCGAAGTTTCCAACCCAGTCACGCCTGGTCTCCTTTTTACGGCAAAATTTCCTTGATCAGGTTGAGCACATTGCACATACATAATTTTTTGCACTTGCCAACAACCGTTGGTTTCACAAATTTGCGGTCTGTCTAATCTAACAACACGCGCATTTCCGCATTGAATAATTGGCAACGAGTGTCCCCAAAACTCTTCCCTTTTTTCTTTTCGTTCGTCCACTGGAGAGGACAAATTATGGTCCTGTTTGAAAATTCATGCATCTATGCAGTGCATGTGGGGATGTCTAGCATCCACTAAAAACCACACTTTGCCCCAACTAGCGAGTGGGACTTTGACCATTGCACCACGATTTTAAAAAAAAAAATTACCTTAATGTTATGGGGCTGAATTTTTTTCCCAAATTGTCATGGCTCTAAACTCGTTGACACTTGTAGTAAGTATGGTTTGCCAAGTGGCACATTATTTGAGGCCACCAAACTCAGCCACTGATAGAGAATTTAGTGGTCAAATCAATCAGATGTGCTTTAGAAGAAGGACACATAGCTTCCAGTGTGGAATTCACCGTAGTGGCACACAATGATGACACGTGGCACAATATTTTGGTGGTTATACTGTAAAACTTCTGAAGCCCATAATTTTTTATTCGAGTATTCGAATTAGATTTTTTTTATACACATAATTTTTTCGAGAGATATGCACCGACAAATCCTCATATTTGACCAAAAATTTTTCTAAGAAATGTTTCTCATATCTCGTCTAAGATATTTTATCTTTGTGAATGCTATTATTTAAATTTTAAACTTTTCAACGGTAACAATTAATCCTCTAGAAATTTGCTAACATGTATATCTTAAAAAATTATATGAAATTAAAAAAAAAATATCTAATTCAGATTGACTCATTAGTAATGGCAGCAAGTTTTGTGGCCTTAGATAACATACCGCGTGACAAACCAAACTTTCTATAACTGCGACCGAATTTCGAGCTATAACAGTTGGCAAAAAATTTCAGTCCATGGCTAAGATGGCTTCATTATTTTAAAAAAACATAACTGTACGGTCAATGTCCTATCGAGTTATTGGATAATGTGGTAACCCATAGACAACACGTGTCAATAGCCCATTGCTTCTTTGGACAATTTGACTAAATGATTTAAAAAAAAAATATTTAATAAAATATAATATCCAATTACCCAACTAAAGCTGCATTGATTTGATGGACTCAAAGTAGCCGATCCAGACAAAGTGGCAGTGACCAGCACCATCCCAAGTTGGTTCAACTCCTACTCATTCACAAGCCCTTCTAACCGAGAACATCTTCCATATATCTGTAGTAGATAACTCTTCCATTGAACAATTGATATTTAGATAAAAAAATATTTTTCTTTCCTATATGTATAAATATCACAATCATTTATGAATTTCTATTGACCGATAGCACCAAATAAATGGTACTATAGTAGTATATTAGATATTCCCCTTCTAACCAAGCGAAACTTTTGCGGAGACAAAGTAGTGAACGCCCACTACTTATAGGACTTTCACTTGCATGATGCCTAGCATTCAGCTTTTTGAATGCTTGAATCATTTTGTGTTAATAAAGAAAAGCAACCCCCCCTATTCTCTAGCTTTTAAATTGCAACTTCAATCGTGTCATGAACATGATTATATTGTGGTCTCTGTAGACTGATGCGGCCAATCCCCTTTGTAATTATGTCTCTTACAATCACAATTGTTGAAACTAAAATATTAGGAATGCAACGGTTCGCAATTTAAAACGTTACTTGTTGACTTATTGTGGACTTATATACCTAGGTCCAATATCTAGTTGGTTTTCGTATAGGAGAAAACCTAGGTTCCTTCCTCATCTTGATTCCTCTAGCTGCTAGGGCTTTTTATTCTGGACCTATAATTAGGCCCGTTATGGCTTGGCCCATGCCCCTTTTGCAGCTATTTTTTTTTCTTTTAAGTATTTCTACTAATCGGTTCATTTTTTAAAACTAATTTAATTTTTTCTCCTAACAAATGCGCTTCCCTGGATCTCGAATCTTCACCTTAGGGAGGCCTTGAGCATATGCAGTTATTTTTCACATGCAAGGTCTTCACCCTCATCCAATAGACACACGAGTGACTATCTTATCATTACATTTTATTTCTCATACATTTACTGATTCGCTCGTTGAGGCGCTTGCAGGTGTATTAGTGGAGCAAACGGAAGAACCACCACCGCCAAACTTGCATTAAGGCAAGCTCCAGCACAACCTCATAACTTGTCAAGGTAAACATATCGAATCACTACTTATAGGTTAAGGCCATTGTAAGCTTTTGGTTTAATTTATTTCTTTACATGATATAGAGCCTCGTGTCCCGGGTTCGATCGTCGTTACCCCTCATTTATTCCTCATTTACTTTCAAGTGAATTGGTTCTTTACATGGTATAGAGTCTCGTGTCCTGGGTTCGATTCTCGCCGCCCCCACTTTCTTTTAAATGAAATTTCTTTGTTCGCACAAATAGACCTGTGCATTGTCCACCTTTAAGCTCAGCGAGTTCGTATGAGGGAGCGTATTGAGTTGAGATATATAAAACAACTTAAATTTTTTGGTTAAATTAGTTCTTTACGGCGATGAAATTCTAGCAGTCACATTAAGTACTGTTTTACTAAATAATCTCCCATAGACAAAAGGAATGTTTCTTTTGGACTTTAAAAAATTAATCAAATGTATTTTACAAGGACTTAAATACCCCTTAGCCGCCTTGTTTAAAGAATGGCTAGACTTGTTTTCTAAGGAGCATCATCGGCAAAACAATAATCATTGTCCCTTGTGACATGTTGAGTTTTGACACACTCAATTAGTTAATTCTGAAATCCCATGATTAGTAATGTGTCATTTTTTGAAAGAGCAGGCTGAAGCAAAAAAGGAAAAAAAAGAAAAAGAAGAGTTAAAAGGCCACATCATTGAAATCTCCCTTTAAAAGAAGACCACAACTTCACTAACAAGCTAGAAAGGCCTATTCCAACAACAACAAAAAATGGATGTAGAGAAAGTCTTCCACATGACCGGAGGAGTTGGCAAAACTAGCTATGCCAAGAATTCCTCACTACAGGTTCTCTTTCTCTCTCTCTCTCTCTCAACCTGTGATCGTTTTCTTGTCATGGCTTAGAATTGAATTCTTTCTAATTAATCATGTTTATCTGTTTTGATTGTGACAGAAGAAGGCATCTGATAAGGTAAAGCACATAATCATACAAACAGTTGAGGATCTTTACCTTGAAACAACTCCCAAGAGCATTGGCATTGCTGATTTGGGTTGTTCCTCTGGACCCAACACTCTATCAATTATCAAAGATATCTTCCAAGCCATCCAAGGCATAAGCCAAAAGATCAAGCACCATTCTACCGAGTTCCGTGTCTACCTTAATGATCTTCCAACAAATGACTTCAACTCAATCTTCAAGGCCTTGCCAGAGTTCCACAAGTTGCTTATGCAAGACAGAGAACATGGGGTTCCTCCCATTTTCATGGGAGGTTACCCTGGTTCATTTTATGGAAGACTTTTTCCAAACAGTTACCTACACTTTGTCCACTCCTCCCACAGTTTACACTGGCTTTCAAGGGTGAGGGCCCAATATATCTACTACTTTTTTTTTCATTTATACCCTTCAACCCTTTCTAAGCATGCTCATCTTGTACCCTTACAACCCTTATCTGGGACTATATATTTAGTCATAGTTGTTCCTGGTTTGTGTCATGCAGGTTCCTCCAGCTCTCTATGATGAACAGGGAAGGTCATTGAACAAGGGTTGT
Source organism: Gastrolobium villosum (assembly GCA_032173675.1). Classification (NCBI taxonomy): domain Eukaryota; kingdom Viridiplantae; phylum Streptophyta; class Magnoliopsida; order Fabales; family Fabaceae; genus Gastrolobium; species Gastrolobium villosum. Next base: position 779,962 of record JAVKPL010013638.1, on the reverse strand, counting down.
GTTTACATTTCTGAATTAAGCCCTGCAGTGGTGCCAGAAGCATACTTGCAACAATTCCAGCAAGACTTTTCCTTGTTCCTTCGGTCAAGGTCAGAAGAACTAGTTGTTGGGGGAAGAATGGTGCTGATTTTCTTGGGAAGAAGGGGCCCAGAACATGTTGACAGAGGCAACTCTTTCTTCTGGGAGATTCTTTCTCGTTCATTTGCTATTTTAGTGTCACAGGTACATTTCTAAAATGCATTATGTTATTATTATTATTTATAAAAAAAACTAATAAGTTGAAATTCAGCACACAGTGACAAATTAAAGTTCACAACAAGTACCTATAGGTCCCAAGTTTCAACATAGTCCTTGACATGATCTTTCAACCATTACTGATTTCTATTTTTCATTATAAATCCTTAAATCTAGTCAATTAATAGAGTTGGCTTGACTTGAAGTAGTGTCAACAAAACGATTTTGGATGGATATTTGGTCATAATTAAGTAGTTAGATGATATACTCATATGCTCTAATTGTGTCATTATCTCTAAACTTTGGGCAACTAATAATGGAGATAGCATAGGTACTAGTGAAAAATATATGGATACACAAGTAATTGTGAATTATTTTGTCTCCTTTTTATAACTTTTTTTTATTTTTTGGCTTTAATTTGTGTTGAAGGGAGAGATAGAACAAGAGAAGGTTGATTCATATGACGTGCATTTCTATGCACCATCAAGGGAAGAAATAGAAGAGGAGGTGAGGAAAGAAGGGTCATTGAAGTTGGAGAGGTTAGAGATGGTTGAGATAGACAAGAGCGAGCAAGCCATGGAAAGCTATGGTACAAAGGTTGCAATGGCAGTCAGGGCCATTCAAGAATCAATGATCACTAACCATTTCGGAGAAAGGATCTTAAACAGTTTGTTCGAGAACTATGCAAGACTGGTGGATGCAGAAATGACTGAGGAGGATATTAAGCCCATTTCTTTCGTTCTGGTTCTAAAAAAAATATTAATGTAAAAAAAAAAAAATTATAATTTTAAATGTCATTGTGTTATTTTAGCTTAAAAAAGGTTTTTTTTTATATAATTGATGATTTTTTTATTTCTTCTCCTAATTTTTTTCTCTTTTTCTAATGTTACATTAGAGAAAAAATATAGAAATTATTAAATACATATTAAAATGACATATCTCAACTAGAATGACATAAAATTGTTTTTATTTAAAATAGGGAAAAAAAATTCACCAAAAAAAAAAAATTGGGAAAATTGACCGATGCCACTTTGGTTTATTACAGAATTATTTATGTTTCTATGATTTTTTTTGTATCATATATGTCCCTGTGATTTGTAAAAGGGTATATTTTTATCACATATGTCCTTGTGATTTTTTATTTTTTACAAAACATAGGGACATATGTGATAAAAAAATCACAGGGCCATAAATGATTCTGAAGCAAATCACATAAGTATTAGTGAACTTTTCCCTTTAAAATAATAAATATTTTTTCAATATATATGGAAAAAATGAAAATAAAGTGACTGGACGGTCCAGTGCACTATGTTCTCCCGGGAGAACATAATGCAAAAATATTACAATGATGTTCTCCCAAGAGAACATATTTATAATTTTACTATAAATATATTCTCGCGGGGATATAGTGCACCGGATCGATTTTTATATTACACTCAGTAAACCTTATATATATATATTGGTTCGTAATAACGAGACGTGTCTAAATTGCAGCCACTCACTTTCTATCCCTTTCTTCGAGGGTCAATATAAACTTTTTTTTCCCTAGTGTAGCTAGGACTTGCAGTATAACTTAATCATATATTTGAAAATTTTAAAATATATAACAAAATATTAATGATGAAAAATTACAAAATCAATCTATTTCGGACAATATTGTATTCGTCCTCTATATAATTTTGTTTTAAAATCATTGAATAATAAGATGATTGTCTATGTCATTAAATACGTTATTTTTTATTAAGTGGCAAAAATAATCATTTGTTCAGCATCGGTCTCTCATTTGGTTTAGTCTTCCCAATTTTTATTGAGATGCATACTCGATCCTGGGTTGATGTGGCAACATGTAACATTAACACAAACTCAATAAGTAAACGCACGAATGAATAAACGAGTGATTCATGTATAATTTAAACTATTTTATACTGAAATAATTAAACACTTATTATTATTATTATTATTATTATTATTATTATTATGTCCCTAACTAGTTGTTAAGAACTATCAGATTAATGGGAGAAAATTTATATAAGTAGAACTTAACAAAATTAATTTTTACTTGCCAAACGTTGAAAACTATTTATCTAGAATTAAGTATGCCAAACAAACAAAAAAATTCAATATTTTTTAAATATAACTAACAAGTATTTTGTATACTACATGTCTTTAAATTGAAGTTAAATTTAAAAAAATAATAATTAAGAAAGAATGTTTATAATTGTAAAAAATTGAATAGTTAACAATTAATTTAGATACAATCTTGAAAATATAATAAAAATAAAAATATTTAAAATTATAAAGAAGATATATATAATTAATTCAAAGAATTTTGAATTTAAAATTAATAATAACTTGTGTCAGTCATTATAAAAATATAGATTAAAAGCTTAACTTATTATTAAAAAATGTATTATAATTTTATATATAGATTAGTTTATGATCTTTGGGTTCCTAAAGTGGCTTCTGGTGTGTTCACAACTGTATAAAGCAAATCAATTCGATAATGATGTAACTTTTAATCTGTTAGAACTGGACATGATCATGAGTCATGACCACCCTATGGATAAGAACATATCTTCTATATCAGGACTATCAACATAATGAATTTTGCTAAAGAAAAGGTTCCATTCACTTTCTTGGTCTTAAAGTCTGTAGCATATAATATATGCTTTGAAATATTAATCAATTTCATGACATGCATCAATAATATCACGATATTTCCTTTTCAATGCCTATGACAAATCATAAGTGGTATCCAAAAAAAATTTCATCAAATGCAAGACCAAATGTTTATAACGTGTTGCATACAAAAAAAAAAAAAAGTGTTTATGGATTTTTTTTTAAAAAAATGTTTATAACGTGTAAAAAGTATTAGTTTCAGGCTTTTGATTTGCATTTCAATCCATCTCGATTCATTTCTTGTATAGCAATAATTTCTCGCCTTTAAAAAAAATAAAATAAATCTACTTTGGTAATGTAACGTCCAATTGCATGCAGATCAACGACTGTCTTCATAAATCAACACAATATTTTTCAGTGTATTTTGTCCTCACTCACATTTCTTGATAAACTTTTTAGGAGGTCACTCATCCCAGATTGCTCCAAGTCAAGCATACTTAACTATGAAGTTCTTAAGTTATGAGCCACCGAAATAGTTGCATCTTGTTAGTATAGGTAGTATATATTAAATTCTTTAAACTATCATCAACTATACAGTCTCATATCTACATAGTCTCTAGATCCATTTTTTTGAGTGATAATTCGATTCATTCATGTATCCCTCCCCGCTGAAAGCCTGCTAGCAGTGGCGGAGCCAGAAATTTTAATGAGAGGGGACGAAATAACAAATATTATATCATAAATAAAAGTATTTGAAATACAATACAAATCTAATATACAAAAATTAAAAGAAATCTATTATAGAAATTAAGATTAATTCACTTGACTCTTACTCTACGTGTTTTCATATTGTTAAACTCATCTATAATTGAATTCACACTAAAACTCAAAATAATTTCTTTTTCAATGTATGAAATCAAAGAATCATCAAGAAATTGATCTTCCATTCTATTTCGGAGCCTAGTCTTAATTATCTTCATAGCTGAGAAAGATCTTTCAGTAGTTGCTATAGAAACTGGAAGAGTGAGTACAAGTCTAATCACTCTGTCAATAAGAGGGTAAATGATGGACTTTCCGGTTCTTGCTAGCCCTTGACATGATTCAGATGTAGTTGATAAATTAATCATATCTGGATGTTTAGGAATATCAAGCTCAAAATGTTGTAACTCCATCTTCAAATGCAATTTTTCTTGTTCTGTGAAATCTCTAGAATAAAATTTATCAATAAGTTTGCAAATATCATCACTATTAAATGACTTGTACATGTTTCTTGGATCTAAATCCATGCTCAAAGCAAGTAATTCAACAGTATTAACATTGAACCTGCAATTTAATTCTTGCAATTGATAATCAATTGTAGCACAAAAGATATTTACTCTATAAAACTTTTCAGTAGAAAAATCACCTTGTTCATCCCGAGCACGACCTCTTCTTCCAATATTTTGCACTTATATCTGGAATGTCAATGTCATGTTTTATGCAAAAATCTTGAACATGAACCAAAAATGCATCCCAACACGTCTCTCTTAATTTCTGAAGTAACTCTTTTGTAGTTGAAACCAGATGTAAACATTAGAAATATCTTGAGACTATCATTGCAAAGCTTGACAAAGGACTTCAGTAATACCCATAATTTCCTTCATAAGGTGCGATATGATGACAAAATCAAAAGATGTCAACGATGAGTATGCATTATTGGCATCTCCACGAAGTGATGCTGTTTTTCCTTCATTAGAAATATTGTGAAGAACTTCACATGTGCTTTTAAATATTTTAAACAAACTGCATATGGAATTATAATGAGAACTCCAATGAGTTGCTCCAGCTCGATGCAAAGTACCAATCTGATTAAGACCAACTCCTGATTCGAGTTCATCAATAGCGATCATTCTTGCAATTTCAATTTTTTAGGCAGCCTTTAACTCATCATTACGCTTACAAGAGGAAGTAACAATATTAATTATAAAGTTCAATTTTTCAAAAAATTGATGAACATGTTTTACCTCATGAGATGTAGCAACCAAGGCAAGTTGAAGCTGATGAGCTAAGCAATGGACACTCAGCGCAAATTAAAGCCCGCAGTCCATTCCATTCACCTCGCATATTGCTAGCTTCATCATAGCCTTGTCCTCGAATATTTTCAATGTCAAGATTATGGTGACGAAGAGTGCAGATGGGTAATGAGGGTTTGTTAAAGTTGAGAGAGAAAAAAGTGGGTTGGGGAATAAAAATAGGAATAAAAAAAGGTTGAGTGTAGTGTGATATTGATGATGTAATGGAGAGTAATTTCATATTATAAAATTTTTAAAATAAATAATTTAATAATATTATTCAATTTTTATTTTATATATATATATAAAAAATTCTTGAAATTTGGGGGCGGAGGCCCACCCTAGCTCCCCCTGATTCCGCCTCTGCTTGTTAGTAACCACTCATTATCTGTGTCTCATCTCTTTTGCATCGACAATCACTCATGCCTTTATCAGCGCCTGAAATGTTACATGTAACTCTCTTTTCATAAGAATGTTACTCTCTAAAAAAAAAAGTTATCAAAGTAACAACTAAGTTGGAAAGATGAGTGATTTAATTTTATTAAGAACATATGTACCTTGACAATGAATTACAAATTCTTTAGAATCAATATAATTAAGGTAAACATTTTTTTTTTTTATAACAATTAAGGTAAACATTTTGCCTATACCATTGTTCAACTTTAATTTGTCTCTAATGTGACTGATTAAATATGTTTGCACTTTTTTATTTATTTTAAAGATAAACTTACTTTAGGACTTTTTTTCAATATCAAACATAGTTATTTCTTTCATAACTTCTTTTAAGATTCATCTATCACTGACTCTAATTAATTTGGGATAAAAATATTGTTGATGTTAATATTGATCAGACGTAAATATCACTTGTTAAAATAGCGATTTAGTATGTATTTGGGCGAGTGCTTGTAAAATTGATTTTTGTTGATTTTGATTTTGTAAAATTAATTTTAGTTAAAATTGAGTTTGAAGTGAATTATTTTTCGTAAAGGTTATGTTGTATACATATATTAATAAAAACCAATTTTAAATGTGTACATATATAAATATTATTAAAGTAAAATAATATGTATTAAAAAAAGAGAGGGATATTCTTACTACCAAAATTTTCTACTACCAACTAACTACATATCTAATCACCATTGGATCAATATTTTCTCTTTTTTCAAAAACTTTTTAACATTCTCTCCCTATGATTCAATGGTGATTAGATAGGTAGTAAGTTAGTAATAGAAAAATTTGATAGTAACAATATCCTCCCTCGAGTAAAATCATAATGTTAAATCATGAGAACATTTTTGTCAACGCAATGCACACATGTAATTAAATTTTTTTAAACGCTGTCAGAGTCATGATTTGAGGTACAAAATTGATTCTCTGCAATTTTGCCAAACATGTTGGCCCAAAATACAAAGCACATTCGTATTTACAGAACGGGCTTCTAAGTTTTAAGGGGGCCACCATTTTTCCAAAGACAGGCTTAGACGCTGTCCTATCATTTTCTGTCATCAACATCAACATGTTCAGGCATTCAAGCATACTGGAGTGTTAATTACGTACAGAAGCCTTACAATTAAACGTTCAATTATCAAGCTGAAAGTAAGATGGAAGAACACAAGTTAATTTGTATAGTGAACATGTGCAGAAAGAAGAAGAAGCAACTTTTTATCATGCAAAGAATTATAAATCCATGTATATATTGTTAAGATAAATTTACACATACATAAATATAATTGTGATATTGTTGATTTGGCTATAGCTGTGATAACACGAGACATTTCAGAAACATACCATAGAAATGTGATATTATTGATTTGGCTCTAGCTGTGTAGCACGAGACATTTTCTCTTGCTCACTCACAAGAGATAATGTTTATAACATGTTTGATCTTACGGGCCGGACCAACGGCATGGGCCAAATCAGATCAGAACAAGCAAGCCGAAATTTTTTTGGTTTCAATTTTTTATAACAATATGCCTTTTTTTTTTTCAAGTTATGTAAATCAGCTAGTTGGAGTTGATCCATTTTGATGGCTGATTGCCCAAGTTGGAAGAAAAAAAATGACATATTTTTTATTGGAAAAAATATATATTTGTTCTTTTAGTTGCTAGAAAATATTTTCCCGTCACATTCATATAAAAGTAAATGGGTTTCATTGTGCATAAAAGAAAAAAATAAAATTTTCACCAAAAAAAAATTAAAATAAAATAATAGGATTCACTAGCTTTTATATGAGTATGACAGATAAAAATTCTTTACAGCAAAAATAGAAATATTAAACTCATATATATATATATATATATATATATATATATATATATATATATATATATATATATATAGAATCATTTGACACCGGTGTCAAATTTAAAGTTTGACAACTTATCTAAGAGCCGTTAGATCAAAAAAGATCAATGGTGTCACATGCTTACAAATCAGGGTCGTTGATCTTTTTTTATCTAACGGCTCTTAGATGAGGTGTCAAACTTCAAATTTGACACCGATGTCAAAGGATCCTGCCTCATATATATATATATATATGAGTTTGATGTTTCTCATGTTGTAAGAGATAAAATTATCTCCTACATATATATACAAATGTGTGGGGCTTATGTGAGGCTATGTGAAGAGAAGAGAAAAAAAATGGCCTCTCACATTTGTATGTGTGTGCAAAAAATAATATTATCTGCTGCAACATGCTAAAATGAGAATGTTTATAGCCGTGGCTACTGTTGGTTTCTCTCTCTCCTTTTTCTTGCTTTTCTTCTGGTGTGAATTTGGGGCCTGTTTGGTGTGATATATAAGGCCTGGTAGTATAAGCTTATACTATACGTTATAACATTTTCAGTTGTTTGGTGTGACCATTGTATAGTATAAGCTTATACAGCATGACCCATTTATACATCAAAGTGATGTATAACTTAATCCGGCCTAAGAGTGGTGGATTAGGCCTGATAAGAGGTTGATGTATTAATATTGCTTACAAGTACAATTCTCAAGAACTAATATATCATTGCAATATTTATATGTTAAAATAATTTTTTAATATATTAATTTTTAAAATATTGGAGGATATTATCTTATACAATATCATACCAAACGCTGGATAATATTAAAATTTAATCAGATATTATACGATCAGACTTTATCCTATACCATGCAGTAAGATGCCCTTCAATGAGTTTTATTGACGGTTTTACTTTTACTTTACATATGGAACCAAATAGTAGCGATAGACAAATATATAGAATTGGACCTGACAAATATCGCTGTTTGTGATGTAATAGTATATAATTCTCATCCCCTTTGCTATGTGCCAATTTAGTATGGAACAAGTTTAGCATTGGCACTTCAGATATCGTGCCTTGTAGGTTGCTATAAGGAAGAAAAAAATAAAATTGGATATGTTTTGGATGTGTGGTGGCAGTGACGTTCCGGGGTGGAAAAAAGACAAAAAGAAATGCAGAACTCTTGCTAGATTTCGGGTAAACAACATAACCTTCTTGGGTTGTTGCTGGCAATGGATGTCAAAGAGGAAACCTACTTTGCAATGCACTCAGTTTATCGTGTGTCAACTTAAGTCCTGGACATGGTGTAATCTTATCAATACTTTATAAAATAACATGTAAATAGAAGTAATTAATACATGGGGCTTACATTCATCATGCTACACACAACATTTTGTGGGTCTCGCACAATGGCGGAGGGAGGGAGGGGCTAGGGGGGCCACCGCCCCCCCCCCAAATTTTACGATTTTTTTTAATATATATATAAAATAAAATTTTGTTAATATTATTAAATTATTTGTTTTAAAAATTGTATAGTATAAAATTACTCATCATGACATTATTAGATATCACACTATACTCAATCATTTTTTATTTCTATGGTTATTCATTTATCAATTTTAACAAATCTTTTTTATTTCTATTGCTATTCCTCTATCAATTTTAACAAAATCTCATGGCCTCATATGTATCCCAATGAAAAAATTCTCTCTCAATTTTAATAAATCTTCTCACCTCAGGTCTCTCATTATCTCTATTTTTTTAATGAAATTAACAATGCTACTATTATTTGATTGTTTTGTTTCAAAATCCGTTCATATCATCCCTATGTTTTGAATGTTTTGTTTCGACTCATTATTTTCCATGGATTAACATTTTTTTTATACCGACCTTCGGTGTATTAATGTTTAGATAAATAAACTCATCTATACGAATCTTTTTTAATTTATTGGTTCATACGTGTTTTGATTTTTTATTTATTTATTTGCCCAACACAATTTATTCTTTCAATTTGAAAAATAATCCTCAATGAAACATTAAATCATTAAACACGTAGAGTAAGAGTCAAATGAAGTGATCTTAATTAGCTTACCACCTTTTTACTCTCTTTTCATTTGCATAATTGTATTTCTCTTTATGTAGTGGTTTCGTATAGAGAAAATAATTTTGCTCTAACTTAAAAGATTCACTTTTTGGGACAACTTGGTTGTAGTTTTTTATTTTATTTTTCAAAAAATATGTAGTTAAAATCATTGTTTAAGTTAAGGCACTTTTTTATTATTATTATTTTATACTACTTTTTATGTCTGTTGGACCGAGCAATAGTACATTTTTTTCAATCTTTCAAATATTGTTAAATGTTAATATTTTGGTAAGAAATTAACCAAATGAGTTCCTACGAGGTCAAGAGGTAATAAAAATACTAATATTATGCAAAATAAAAAATTAATTTTCGCCTCCCCTCTCCTCTAATCCTGGCTCCGCCACTGGTCTCGCATTACGGCACACAAAACGAATCTCTATAACATAACACAATTACTTTACCTACAATATAACTTTTATAAAACCCTTACTATATTTAGTGAGAAGGAACAGATGTGCTATCTTAGTTTTTTATTATTTTACACTAGATGAAATACTAAGAGAGAAGTTGTATTTATGTTACTAAAGATACACATAATATCTCTCAGGGGCGTTTGGTATGAGAATTTTTTTTAGAATAGTAGGGAAATGTAATATATAGAGAAATGATTGGAAAGATGGATAAAGTGAAATAGGTAGAAAAATGTAAAAAAAAGTTGTTTGGTAAGGGAAAACTTTACTGGGAAAATCAGGTAGCTTTATGAAATCAACAGTGTATTAAAAGTGAGATAACCGGTTTTCCGAAAATCCCACCTTCAAATAGGGTTTTTGAACAGTGAGGATATCTATGTTTCTCATAAATCCATACTTCCTGAATAGATGAATTTTTGGAGAAAATATGTTGAAACAAACATGATGTTTCTAAAAGCCATACTTCATAAAAATAGATATCCTCCAAAAACCATCCCAACCAAACACCACCTAAGTAATTAGTATTGGAAAAAAGAAAAGTGCAAGTGATTCTAAAATCCAAACAACTAAAATCCCGCCTTCTTTCTCTACGAGCCTTGTCTCTTCCCCTCACTTTTAACTCGTATTTCTGTTTCTTTCCCTTTCATTTATTTTGAATTCAAAACATTCACAAGATACAACATTCGAAAATAGAAACAAATTTCAAAAGAGACAAAGCCACACCGACACTTGGTAAGCATTTCCCTTTCATTTTTTAGCCTTTCTTGGTTGGAATCAAATTGTGATTTGTGTTATTTATTGGGGTAAAAAAAAAAAACACAAACTCACAGGTTAAACAGACTAAACAAACTAAACAAACTGGGCTAAAAAGAATTTGATTTAATCTTTTACAAGTGCAGTGTACCAAACTACCAAACACGGACTCACATTTTTATTTGAATTGTGCGTGTGGGACACATGTCCGATATGGACACACTTCGACACGCGATCAATATTTTGAAATATGTGATCAACTTATTGACATATTTTTCCGATACGCAGTCAATTTTTTTGAACACGTGATCAACGCTCAAACAGACACTTTTTTTTAGTCTTAATTTTATTTTATTAACTAAAAAAAATTATTTATAAATTAATTTTTTTCTGTCATAAAATTTGACATGAAAAATTAACAAGGTACGAAAAATTATTTTTATTTATATTTATGTTATGAAATTTGAATATTTGATTGGTTACATAACTTATTATATCCATTAAATATAAATCATATTATATATATTAAAAATATTATTTAATATCAGAACATGTCATTTTTTAAAATTAACGCGTCGTATCCGTACATTATAGAAAGAAATTCGTAGAAAGAAAGTTAACAAAAATAGTGTATAAAAATTCAAAATAAATGGTCTGAAATATCTGCATAAATAAAATGAAAGAAACATTCTGAATCCGTCTCAAACTCCAGAACCTATGAGATTACGGAGAGGGGACGGATAATCTCAAAAAAACAATCGTCAGAGCTAGATCTCATCTTCTACCAATCAATCAAACCACAATTATTACACAACCCCAATTCTTAAGAACTCGGCACTAAATTAGAAAAGTTCATATCCGCTAAGCTGGATGAAATGTAAAGGCTCACACCCGTAATGGGGAAAAATAATACTGAAAAACAATAAGGATAATATTCAATATAAGATAATATAAAGTAATGACGACATCAATAAGACAATAACAATAAATTGTTCTGTAGTCTTGCAATATCAATAAAAATAATGATAACAAAAATGATAACACCAAGAAGATAAAATTGAACTGATAAGAAACTACACCATTTGAAAACTAAAGTCCGCAACTACTATAAAAAGTTCACTTGTCAGCCCCATTAACTTGCTTTGAAGATTTTTCTTCAGATGAGTTGTTAAGCTCATCCCAAGCTTCAATCCAAGTGACCATAGCGTCTGCAAGTTTGATGAAATAGGGATCAACGGTGCCAAGCTTCTCTTTGACTTGTTTGGAGAGTTCAATGTAGCATTTTTGAACAGAGGTGCATTCTTTTGGAAGGGTGGCACTTTGGAAAAATGGAATGATCTCTTCTTGCCAGAAGATACCTTTGTACTCCTTTTTGAGATTAACAAATGGGTTGCTTGCTTTGCTGTGCCATATGTATGGAAGACCAGTCTTGACTCCCAAGCCCAAATGGTCACAGATAACCTGCAAATTCATCAATGCAGTTTACATGAGTTTTCTGTCACATTAGAGAAAGTAGCTTTGTTGAAGAAAAAAAAAGAGTAACTAGCAAGGTGGATGATCTATATAGAACAATTAGAGATATGGTGATATTTTCATATTTATCAGTGAATATATATCAACTGAAGATGAAAACAAAAAATAAACCAAACATCACCAAAGTAATCACTTAAGTAATTGTAAGAGAAACATCAATAGATAAAGATCCAGAAGTAGACCTTGAGTCATGGATTTAAGGAGTTATAAACAGAAAAGGGACACAAGATTAACATACCTTCATGCACCACCCAGCCCACATATCATCGTATCGTCCAATAGGCTGACCATCACCCATGAGTCCAAAGTACATTGCAGGTCCAATCAGCTCACGGTCGAAGGCCAGATTCATACCGCACATGGGGAACAATGTTCCTTTGGGAATGGTCAAAACAGCATCAACATACCTGAAAAGTATACTCAAGAATGTAGTTAACAAAACCGGGGTATGAATATTGATAATGTCTATAAAAGTATTCATAATACTTATTGGCTAAAATGGAGGAGCTACATACCTGGTGTTCCTCTCACGAGGCTTGACAAGCTGTGTTGGAGCATCATAATCAGGAATGTTGAGCCAAAGGCCATGAGAAGCAGCAGTTGGGGCACCCTCACGGAGGCTAAAAGGGTATCCACGGACAAAATCAGCACCTTCTCTATAAGGATCATAAAGGGTATTGAAGAAATGTGGAGTGGATGGACATAGGAGATTCTTAATGTGTTGCTCAAGTGCATTGATATTCTTGCCAGATGGGTCTTTAGCAACCTGCACATGAAAAAAGAAAATGTTGAGAAAACCAATAGTGCATTCTCTGAAATTTGTTCAAAAGAATCAACAGGTTATTGTAAAATATCAAAGAATCTACTGGCAGCAATAATCAAACCAGAGTCAATATTTCAATTCAAGGTTGAGTAGCTTAAAAAATGTTAGGAAAACGAAGAGAATTCAACAAGATTTGTTCCCATTATTTTCCTCTGGAAAGGTAACAAAAAACAAAACATCAATGAATGTTAACAGTCTGTACAGATCTGGTTGTATTTGAAATCATTAAAATTGGAATCGATTCGATTTAGTGATTAATTCTCACGTTTGAAATCCAATTTTACGTTTGCAATAGCTTCCGAGTGGAATTCATTTTGCTATAATAATTTTACTTCCTTATCCTTGATAAGAATTGGTAGAATGAATAAATTAATAAATATATAAGGTTCTTAATTCAAACAACTAAAACTAAAATCAAATCCTGCCAAATTTGAGTGGATATCAAGAAACTCAAGGATTTCAAAATCAAATCAATCCTAATTTTAAAACTTCAAGAACAAAGAATTTCATTTACAAATCAAATCAAATCAATTCCAAAAACTAGTCATCCCGAACATACTCTCATCGACAATGAGAGAAATCAAGCGAAATAAGCTCGATCCGAATCTGATTATTCAAACCAAGCTCAAACTCCATGATCTTCTAAAAAACCAAGTCCTTGTACAAAAACTACCCACAACTCAACAAATCAAACAAGAATGCCCTTATAATAAGTTAGATCTAGCCCCATTTCAAAAACCTCAGCACAACCATCACATCACTCCAACGAATGCAATTCTGGTCCAAATCAAGTAAGATCCACGCACCCCACGTGAAAAAAAAAAATCAACCAAAACCCAGATTCCCAAAACCCCAAATAAATTAATCCACCCAAAAAGCAAAATTGATAAGCAAACAAAAAAACATAAAGATCGAACCTTTATGACTTAGCCAGGTGAATTTCAAAAACCCATAAACAAAAAACAAACTTTCATTCAAAGAAGTAAACTTTATGATTAAAAAAGAGGAAAGAAGAAAGAAGGGGTGGTGGGGGTGCTTACGAAGCAATCGTCGTCAATGGTGTAGATATACTTCTTCTTGGAGACCATGTAACCGAAGCAACGACAAGCAGAGTCCTTGAAGGAGATACAGGAAGCTTTGGGACCCAAGATCCTGTTGATATCGTTGCGGTTGTAGAGTTCATAGTCAAAACCTTCAGGGACCTTGATGACCTTGGAAGGATCACCGTCCTGAACGATGATGAGGTGGTAAGGTTGGAAGAAGGGCCTCCACATCTCCAAGAAATCAAGGTTGCGGATCGTGGGGATCACGATGTCAAGCTCATCCTTCAACAGTGGCACTGGTATGTGTGAAGCTTCCGCCATTGGAGAACGCGAGAGAGAGAGAGAATAGTAGCAGAATGTGAAGTTGAACGGTGGAGACTGACTGTGTTCAACGCGGAAATTGTGTGTCTGCGCGTTTGGATATATACACAAATATTTTTATTTTATTTTTTGAAAAACAAAAAGTATCTTGCGTGATTTTATTTTATTTTTTATGTGAAAGAAAACCTTGCATGATTGATTGAACTTTATAATATTTAAGGAAAGGGAAAAATGTTTATCATTTTAAATGACACAACTTATATCCTTTCACTCACATAAAGAGGTGGGACCCACACCTTTATTTTTTTTGTCAACTCTCTCTCCTCCTTTATCTATCTCTTTCTCTCTCTTAAAATGACATAACTTTACATTTTTAAAATGACACACACTTTACCCTTAAGGAAATATACAAGTTGTGTTTGATTCTGTTTTGGTTGTTTTGTTTTTAAGATTGTTTTGTAAAATAGTTATGGAAATAGTTTTTTTTTTATATTTTTTTTTTGAAGTTAAAAATCAAAACAGAAAATAAAAACAATTCGTATATATTTTCTAAATTTAATTTTAAAAATAAAAAAATAATTATAATTTTTAAAATATTTTTATAAAATAGATCAATTTTTTTATTTTTTTTTCGGAAAACTAAAAAATTATTTTCTAAAATAGAAATCAAATATAGCCATAATTTCTTTGCGGTCTAATTACATTAACTAACTGATTCAGTCTGATTTTTAAATTATTAGTCACTTAACAAAAATATTTTAATAATTTAAAGTGTGATCAATGAATGCAGTGTAAGTGTTTTATTTTTGTAAATTTGTATACAGATTATTAAATAAGTATCCTTGTTACAAATATATATCAAGAGCAAGGTTGCTAAATAATAATATATATCGTGTATCGTTTGGTTAATTTTATATATATATATATATATATATATATATATATATATATCGTGAATCATATTGACTCATAAAATACAAAAATATAATAAAAATTATTTTATAATATATATTAAAATATTTATTTAATTACTTTTTTAATTAATATAAATTTTTTAGATTGATTTTTGAGTTTAAATCGCAAGTCAAATATTTATTTTCTTTTCTGATTAATAATATTTTTTGAGATTTTTTAAATCAAATCTTTATTTTTTTATATTAAAATTTTAATTTAATTTTCATATCATATAATATATGATAAATTAATATGTGTCGTATATATAATACGAACCACTTTCTGATCCATGATATGTATCTCTGTAGTTATAAATTCTAGGAAAAAAATTTGGGCTCTTTCTCGGTTGGGGGATTAGTTTCATCCTTCCTCCGGTAGCGAAACTCAATACACCCGTTGTTCCAATGAGGGGTTAGCCTACAGGACCGTACTCCGAGGGCAAGGTGACTGGAGGAGGTTGAATGGGATACCTCCGGTTATATCAAAAAAAAATAATTGTATCATGTATGGTACGATACTAATGACTATAATAAGAGTATCCTTTTGAGGGAAAAAAATATAACACATTTAAGCAAAATATGCGATATGTCAAAAAAATAAATAATCAAAGGCTATTTTGTTTTTTTGAAAGGTTCATTTTATTACATTAATTGTATTGATATAGGTAGATAATTGATATAACTTCTTTTCTCTTTTAATAATCTATAATTCTATATGAATCCACGGTGAAATCAGAGAATAGGCATATATTTGGAAATATATCTTCTGAAATTTGATTTCAACAGAGAATTCATTGGTTGATTTTAGCATACAAGATTTCAGTTATTTTTTGATATATCAATATTTAACAAATAAAATGATTTTTTTATTTTATAACTTTTATTATTAAAATTATGGCTGCTAATCTATTAATGCGTAATTTAAATTTATGACATAATGTGATCACGTTATGAGACATGGCCACTAGGTTTTATATGCAATAGTTTTCATGTAAATTTCATTTTCACTAAATCTATACTTGTGTTTTGTATGAAAGCTGGTCAGGTCACATGAAGAATTGAAGATCCATATGCACATCACGATTATAATTTTCTAAAATAAGTTTCGGTTTCTTAATAAATGATTAAATATTGGATAAGACAACAGATACATGAGTTAGATAAACACTTGGGGTGTGAAAAGCTTCAATTTTGTCTCTAACCTTTAATGTAGTATGTTTTAAACTGAAAGAATGCCCAAACATAGGTGCTAATATGCACGAAAATATGCTATTACAAAATCTCTCTGCTATGATCATTTTTACAAAAAGGGAAAATATTATTGACCTGTACGATTTCTCCTCCGAATTTCCCACATATATGATTTCAATTTGTTTTCAAATGGAAACGAACAACCAAAATGAGAGAAAGAATCATTAACACGCTATACTAAATGCTAGTCTTTAATTAGTCTTTATATTTTGGTAGTATTTATTTCAATATTTACACACATAAAAATTACGAGATCTAGATCATGTGAAGAAAAGAGATAGAAAAGAAAAATAGTATATAAATGTCAAATCAATGTGCAATAATATATTTTAATAAATGATCATTAAAAGAATATATAATAATAAAATAAATTTAAAATTTAAAATTTAAAATAGATACATAACAAAAATATTTGAACTGAGAAATTTAATAAGATTAACTGAAGGTGATTGATCAATTATGAATAAAGAAAGAAGAAGGTATAATTTGAATTTCATGATTGAAGGAGGAAATGCCCCACTTGGGGTAATGGGCTCCATGAAATTGAAAGTGGGGAAGCAACCATAGTTAAAATATTGTACTATATGTGTTCATTGAAGCAAGGATAGCTATCATGCATTGACTTGTTGCCACGTTATGCCAGGGTAGATTATGGAATAAATAAACAAAGGAGTTTTGAGTCTTTCTTTTTGTGATTTTGGATCTTGGAATAACCATCAGCATTAAAGAATATGCTCCAAAGGTCTTCAAACATGGCATGACCGACACATGGTATATCATTTTTGCACGTAGTTTTCACGTTCATAAGCATATATCTCGTGCCCATACACTACTTACCCACCTTGGCCTCGCTACGTTACTATTCATTTTTGTTAGTTCAATACTTCAATTCACTTTATAATATAAAAACTGGTTGGATCCGCGTGAAGTGAAGAGGAACCAGCTAAGGCGACTCTTTTTTTAATTTTTTTATCATTCATAAATCACCGTCACTCCGATGCACTGTGCATAAGTTAAATGGTTTATCATATCGCTCCTCGCTGTCACATCTTAAATGGAATCAAGTAGTCAAGAATTAATATTTTTAAATGCAAATTTCGTAAGTTAAAAAATTAAATACTTGAATCCTCGTGACAAATTTTTCTTCCAATATAAGTGACTAGGCTGTCGGTCACAAAATTAACTTCCACCTTAGAATGTAAAGATAGAACAAAATATATGATTATAATAAATAGAAACCTACATTAAAGAAAATTATCATTTAGGAATAATTTATCCGAGTCTACCAAAATTATTTTTAACTTTGATTATGTTAAATTATTATTTAGGAACAATTTATCTGATGAACATGTAGCAACAGAGCACATCTTCATAGGATATCTGTCTATAAAGTACTAAAAATAATAATCAATTGTATGCTTCTGTTTCTTCAATTAATAGTAAAGGGTTTGGTGTTTTTCCTGGTACATGAATAAAATTATTTCTTATAATCCAAAATAATATTATTTTAGGGTTTCGGTGAAAGAGAGAATAAAAAGTAATATTATTTTGGAATCTTTATAAAAAAATATTTAGAAAAAATTCATATTACGAAAGAGAAATAAAATTCTTAAAATGTTAGGAGATAAATTTAACTTTTTTTTGGAAAAAAATATTTTTCACAATAGTAACTTACCAAATAATCAATTATACCCCTAATATCTATTGGAAGTCGACAATCACACAAAATCGAGAAAATAGAAAAAGAGAAAAGAGTAGAGAGATTGACACGATGATTTACCCTGGTTCATCCAATTAAGGCTACGTCCAGTTTGTCTGTATTGTATTCTCCTTACCGCCACTTGTTACTAGTCACTCGATTTACAAGTAAAATATAATTAGAATTACAAAACCTTAACAATAATTAATCACGGGCACAAGCTCAAACTATTAAAAAAATTATAATAAAACAGAGACCGACCCCGATAACTAGGATCATCAACGTAGCCATTCCTAACAATATCAAATTACAATTGACATCTAACTATTACTATCAATACTCAAATAACAGAAATAAATTTAAAGCATGACATCTGAGATTTTTGTCTCCTCTACATTATAATTTTTTTGTCATTTTATTCCTCTTTTTAAATTATATATTACTATATTTATGTTTAATCGAATTTTGACCTACGCTAACACCAAATTAAATAACTCACGTGAATAAATGACTCATCTGCTTGAGTAAGTGTCGGTCGCCGTGCATGGGTCAGGTTTTTGTGCTGACTCGACCCAACTTAATTTTTATAGGACAGGTATTTTAACATGACTCGCTTTAATTTGATCCAAGTCAGATCTGACTTGGTTTGGATTTTTTAGAACTAGTTCAAAACCGTTTTGGATCTGACCTGACTTAGTTTCTGAAGTGGGTCTGACTTCATTTCGGAAATGGGTCAAATCCGACCTGACCCATTTTTGACTTGGTTTTCTCACAAAATTTTGTTGAAATTTCTACGTTGCAAACGACAAAAATTTCATTACAAAATTATTTTTTCATCGGAATACTTTTTGTCGAAGAACGACGGAATTTTTTCTATAATGAAAATTTTTACAAAAATAAATTTTCTATCAAAATTTAGTTTCCGTCAAAAGTTTTGAAGAAAATGATTTCCTCCTTCAAATGTTTTAAATGAAAAAAGAATTTCGTCAAAAAATTTGACGGCATATTTTTCGTTCAAAATTTCGATAGGAATGTGTTCTAACGAAAATTTCGACATAAATTATTTTGAGGGAAGTGTTTCATTCGAAACTTTCGACGAAATTTAGATTCTCTAAAAAATTTTGACAGACTATTTTTTCTGTCAAAATTTTTTTCGAATTTTTTTTACAGAAATGTGTTCCGTTGAAAATTTGGATGAAAATGTTTTTTATCAAAAAACTTGACGAAAATATGTACTCGAAAATTTTCGATAGAAATGTGTTCGCCAAAAATTTTGACGAATTTTTTTTTGTCAAAAAATTTAACGAAAATGTTTCCGTCGAAAACATTCGACGAAATTTGAATTCATTAAAGAATTTTGATGAAAAATGTTTTCGTCAAAAAATTTCGATGGAAATGTGTATCGTCGAAAATTTTGATGCATATGTTTTTTTTTTTGAAATATTTTGACGAAATTTCAATTACGTAAAAAATTTGACACAAAAATTTTCCGTCAAATTTTTTTACAGAAATGTTTTTAGTCACAAATTTTGAAGAAAACATTTTTGGTCAATATTTTTGCAAAAAAATTTGATAGAAATATTTTTCGTAAAAAATTTAAACGTAATTGTTTTATGTTAAAATTTTTCTTTTAATGTAATTGTGATTTTCTTTTTCTTTTTTTCACATAATGGGAATAGGTCAAGTTTTGGGTCATTATTAAAACAAGTGAGGTCTAAAACCCACCCAAATAAAAGTGGGTCAGTATTAAACCAATTCAAAAAATAGGTATTTATGAGTCAGGTCAAGGTTAGATCAAGGGCGGCAAGTGAACCAATTTTTTTTACACACCCCTAGTCAAAATTCTGTCAACTAAGAGAAAATTGTTATTTAGTTTAAAGAAGAAGGATATTCTTACTACCAACTCACTACCTATCTAATCACCATTGGATCAACATTTTCTATTTTTTCAAAAACTTTTTAACATTCTCTCTTTGATTCAATGGTGATTAGATAGGTATTAAGTTAGTAGTAGAAAATTTTGGTAGTAAGAATATCCTTCCTCTAGTTTAAAAAGATTAACATATTGATATATAATTCGGCAATGAGAAAAAGTTCAGAAATTTTTTAAAAGAAGGATAAAATGATTTATAAAAAAAAAAAGTATATATAATTTAAGAAAGCATGAGATTTTGAAATATTTTACTCTTTCTTGTAATATGTTTTGAGACAAGACTTCTCCCATTCTTTTTCTTTTTATTCTAATCTTCGTATACTAAAAATGAAAAAAAGAGAGGTTAAAGGAAGTGAATTTTAAAAGAGTTAGCTATGATTTTGTTGGCCAGTACGTATGGCGTTGCAAATCCCACAATGGGCCAGCACGTATCCAAAATCGTGTGGCTTTCGTTTTCAATTACAAATCTCAGTGAAGTAAACCGAGGAGGAACACAATAACACACAAATCACAAAGATCATGGATCGAGGAACATAGCCCAAATAAACACAAACTTTGAAAGGCAACAATGTTCCGTTGGCCCAAATAAAAAAAACAATTAAAAGAGGAAGCAAAGCAAGGATTTGATATGGAAAATTCATACATACTCTATATTTTACATTTTTTGGAAGCACATTGAGTGGCAAAGATTAGTACGACTTTTAAGAGTGTGTGTTGTTTGAAAGTGAGGAGTATTGCATCATCTATTAGAACGTAGCATTATTGCCGCTGATTTGGTGCATCATCTATTAAGGAGTGTTTGGTAATGAAGGACTTTTGTGTGTCTATTCAATTTTAATTAAATGTTACATGGCTCATGTAAGCTTCGTTTGTTTGTCTCTATACTAATCAAAGCTTGGTGGGGTATCTTGCCTCCTTTAATAGTATTTTGTATTATGCTAAAAAAATTGCACTCCATTTCAAATGATGAAAAAAAAAATTCCATTTCCAAAACCCATGTGTTGGAACAGGCACATGAGCGAAAAGTATCATATTTGAAGTAGAGAAAGAACGATCAATTATAAACTTCATTGGCTTATGCATAATTTGGGCCAAATCGTTTTAATCCAACTATTCTGGTTTCGAATAGTTTCATACTTAAACCATTCCAAACACTCCTACAAAACACAAAAGCCCAATACCAACAAAAACTCCTAACGATTAGAATTATAGAAAGGCTCCAAAGTGGTAGAATTCTGGTGAGTTGCGTTGAATAATATCAATGCTAGAAGCATTGAGAATGTGAGGGAGATCAAATATTAGAGAAGGTAAAAAGAAAAGAAGGCGAGACTTGAACTGGATCTTGATAGAAAAAATAGGAACCAATTAGTTTCTTTTGTGTGTGTATATATATATATAATATATATATATATATATATATATATATATATATATATATATATATCTAGGGTTTTATAAGAGTTATGTCGTAGGAAAAATAATTGTGTTATGTTATAGAGATTCGTTTTGCGTGTCGGAGTTTTTTTTTTGTTGCGGGCCCCACAAAATGTTGTGAGTGTAGGAAAATTTTTCTGGTCATGTTAAATGATAGATGATAAACCCATATACATATGGGAGAAGATCCGTTTACAAATTTTTTGGAATTTTTTTACAAATTACACTATATTCTCTCGGGAGAACATAATGTAATTTGCAAAAGTTTGTATTCTCCCGAAAGAATATAGTGTAGTTTGTAAACAAAAAAAATTGTAAATATAATCTGCCCATATATATATATATATATATATATATATTTATGAATATTATGTTACATGATAAAGCTTTCATCATGCCACTCTCACAATACAAATGGGTCCCACCAGTTTTTATAATAAAATAAAAAAGTAATGCACACATATCGATCTATGTGCACGAAGCTACAGTGGATTTTATGTAACATAACCAAATGATTTTCCATATATATATATATATATATATGAGATAAATTATTTCTAGATACATCCATAATTCTACTGTAATTCATATTAGACAATTAAACGCAAATGAATGCATATACTTCTATGATAACAAAAAAGATTAAATTAAAAGTAAGTATAAAATAATGGAGAGTGTTGACTACTGTCAGGTCAAGAAACTCTTTCTTTAAACACAACAATAATAGTATAGTTTAAAATGACAAAAATATAAATTAATAGTTTCTTTTTACTATGTTTTCATTGGTTTGAGAATAGAAGGTTATCAATGATGAAAGAAAAGCAGATCCTTACTGTTGTAGAAACGCTAATCAATGTCTGGTAGAAATAAAAATAAGTTAACAATATTCAGTTATGTCAAACACTCAAACATAAGTGAAGAGTTAGCCAGGTGATTCAGTTCTAACACTGGCTGGATTTTATTGCTGGGCTCACATGATCTGAATTTGAACTTGAGTAGTAACCTCAAGCTATTTTGATTTGAATACACATCAATGATACTCCAAAAGCCACATATATGTAGTTTCTGGATCTATTTGTTGATTTTAATTCAGCTATAACAAAATTTACAAACATATAAAGAACAATAACACAAGCACCATTAAGAAAGAAAGTAATAAGAACAAGAAGCTTTTGCTCTCCTAGCTGTGACTATATATATCCAATTCATCATTTGAAACCAAGCTTGCCACTTGAAGATGAATGAAGCAGTGAAGACACAGAGAAGCTTGTGTTATTGCTTTTTGTATTCAAAGTTTGCATGACTGATGCTGATGAAGATGTTGCAAGAACTACACCAGAGCTTTTATTCCCACACACATCATTTGCAGGAGACCCCTTTATAAGCACATCAAATTTTGCATATTCCTCCCTTTCATGCTTTATCTCCTTGAGCATTGCAGCAATATCTCTCATTGTTGGCCTTTCATCCGGGGATGAATTCACACACAATAAGGCTATGCCCAATGCCTGCATCATTTCCTCTATTTCTGATTCTGGTCTAGAGAGTAAGCTAGGATCAAGTACTTCAAGACCCCTTTTCTGTCTCACCCAATCAACAACATGTACACCATCTGGTATGGTTGGATCAATTGGTTGCTTACCTGTCAAGACTTCTAACAAAACTATACCATAGCTATAAACGTCACTCTTCTCTGTGATCTTCATCATATAGCCATATTCTGAAACAAATTTAAAAGTCAGCTTCAACATGCTAAACAAGATATCTAAAATGTGTTAAAAAGATGTACAATATGATTCAGAACAAAGCCAACATTTCAATCATGTGCAAGCAACTATCTAAAACAAATTTTTAGGTATAGTTTCCTGACATTTGTTTTCCTTTCAACTAAGTTATTAACTGATGTCATTTGATTAAATACTCAGCTAAATTTGTTCCACACACCTAGTTAGCTACATAGAACATAAAAGATGTGATTTGATTCTGGAGAAGAGTAGAAGCAATTTATGCAAGTAACAAACAAGTAAAAATCCAAAAGAAGAATGTAATCAAGCTGTGGATGGTGCACTAACCTGGAGCAATATATCCATAGGAACCAGCAACTGTATTGGAAGAACGACCAAAATCACCATCATCAACAAGCTTAGCCAAGCCAAAGTCAGCAATGTAAGGTTCAAATTCAAGGCCAATGAGGATGTTATTGGCTTTGATATCTCTGTGGACTATAGGAGGGACACAGTCATGATGTAGATATGCAAGGCCTTCTGCAGCACCTAACAATATTCGGTACCTAAGTTCCCATTCCAGAGAATTTCCACTCCTCTCATGAAGTAGGCTACTCAAACTTCCATTTGGCATATAATCAAAAATAAGCAATCTTGTTTTTCTGTTCCAACAACAACCCAAGAATCTTACAATGTTCTTATGACGGATTGAGCCAAGGGCCTTCACCTCAGCTGAGAATGAGTCACGAACTCCAATTTTTTCATCCTTAACTGCCTCTCCTGCATCAGTTGTTATTTGCCACAGTTTCTTCACAGCTATGACTTCACCATTATCCATTTCGGCTCGATAAACAACACCAGAACATCCCTTTCCTATTATGTTTCTATCAACCAAACATCTCAGTACTTGTTCCACTGAAAAATTTAGCTTCTGGAATGGTATGAATTTCCATGGCCATGAGTCCCCTAATTCTGAATCATCATCTCTAATGGTTCTTCTTGCTTTGATCACAGCAGTTATCCCCATAACTATCATTATCACTGTTAAGGCTATCAACAATCCAATGGCTAGCTTAAGCCTTCGCGATTTCCTCACATCATTTCCATTCACTGCCACACCAGAATCCTTTGCAAAGCATGAGTCCTGACCTGAAGTACAAAGCCCTTGATTCCCAGTGAGGTCTTTTGACGATAACTGCCTGAAAAGCTTGTTATCTGGAAGATTGCCTTTAAATTTGTTGTAAGAAACATTGAGGGAGACAAGGTTATCTAGCAGTGCAAGAGGTTGCAAATCTCCTTCCAACTGGTTATGTGAAAGGTCCAATATAGAAAGCTTGTTAAGAGCAGATATCTGAGCTGGGATTATGCCATTGAGTGAATTGCAACTAAGATTAAGAGCAATTTCCAGTGTCTCAATATGGCCCAGCTCGGCTGGTATGCTTCCAGTGAACTGATTGCTACTAAGATCAAGTAGTTGGAGATTGGAACATAGGCTCAGTGATGCAGGAATTGGTCCAGAAAACAAGTTATTGTCAAGGATTAGCTTATTTAGAGAAACAAGACGACCTAAACTTGCTGGTATTGGACCTGAAAACTTGTTGGAAGAAGCATCCAATACCTGAAGTGCAGATAGTGATGACAAAGAATTAGGAAGTGGACCTTCTAAGTTGTTACTGCTGAAGTCTATCATTTGCAGTTCCGTGCAGCTTCTAATCTCATCAGGCACTGGCCCAGATAGGTGGTTCCCGGAGAGATCTAAGAAATTCAAGCTCTTGAGGTTGCCTATTGTCTTGGGAATGCTACCAGTAATCCTGTTGTTTCCAAGCCTCAACCTTATAAGAGAGCTGCAACTTCCTATTTCTGATGGTATAAAACCTGATATACCATTGGAAATTAGAAGCAGTTTTGTGAGGTTTTGGAGCTGAAATATACCAACAGGAATGCTGCCAGTGAGTGCATTGTGAGACAAGTCTAGTGCTTGTAGGTTACTACAGTTTCCCAAAGTGGAAGGAATGCTTCCTTCAAGCTGGTTCTGCCATGCAAAGAACACCATGAGATTTGACAACTGTCCAAGCTCTGGTGGAATCAAGCCTGAGAGCTGATTTGTGTCAACTTGCAACTGTTGAAGACTTTTAGCATTTGAAAGACTGGAAGGTATTGAACCAGACACATTATTATTACTAATCATAAACTCTTCAAGTTCTAAAAGACCCCCCAAAGACAAAGGTATAGTTCCAGAAAGAGAATTCAAAGAGAGATCAATTTTTCTCAAGCTTGTACAGTTACCAATCTCTTCTGGGATAGGCCCCACAAGACTATTCTGCCACAAAAACAACTGTTGCAGCTTTTGGAGCTTGCCAAGCTCAGGTGGAACACTCCCTGATAGACTATTTTCATATAGGAACAAGTCAACAAGTTCAGAACAGTTACCTAACTCAGGTGGAATCTCACCAGATAGCATTGTTGTATAGATGGACAAAGTCTGAAGCATACTAAGCTGACCCAAAGAAGCAGGCAAAGAACCAGATATTCTGGTATCAGCCAACCCCAACACAGTCAAATTGCTGCATTCTCCAATCTCTTCAGGGATCTTCCCAACTATATCTTTGTTTCCTCCTGCTCTTAGGACCTCAAGTTTTGACAACTTTCCTAGCTCAGGTGGAATAGTACCACTTAGCTGATTATCAAAAAGAAGTAGATTTTTGAGGCCAACACAGTTGCTTAGCTCAACTAGGATTCTTCCAGTAAGCTGGTTGGAGTTCAAAGACAAGTTCTCAAGTTTCTGGAGTTTGCCAATAGTTGCAGGAATAGAGCCAACAAGATTGTTGGAGCTAAGGTCAATGACAGTGAGGGAAGAGTAATCACCAATGTCAACAGGGATGGTTCCAGTGAGATTGGCATCAGAAATGACAAGCTTTTGAAGAAAGAGAAATGAAGAGAGATTAGAAGGTATGGGAAGCTCAAGAGGGATGGATTGTATATTAATTTCAGTGACAAAGCCTAGTGAGGAGCATGTTATGGAGGTCCATTTGCATGGATTGGTATCAAGGATGTTCCAGTTAGAGAAAGATGGAGGGGGTGGTGATGCTGAACTATGGAGCCATGACATGAGAATTGAGGCTTCATGGTTAGCAGAGAAGGCAAGGCCATAGAGAAGAGTAGAGTGGAGGAGAATGATACAAAACAAAGAACAAGAAGAAGAAGAAGAAGAAGAGGAAGAGATGTAGAAGGATTGCCTCGAGCTAAGCATTGAAACAATGAAACATTTGCCTCAAATTCCAAAATTTTCTCCTTGGGTTTGAGTCATTGGGTTTTGCACTCTTCCCTTAACCAACCCTCTACTTGTGTGAATGTGTCTGTGCTTTCTTGGTTTGAACTCAAACTCTTGAGTAGCACTTCTCTCCTTATCCTAGTTTAACTCTTTTCAAAACAAAGATAAAAAGATGACATAAACCACAGGGAGAATAAACTAAAATAAAATAAAATATAAAAATTCAATGCCTAGAGATCAGAAAATCTGCTGCAGAAGTAGCAGAGCATCACCACCCCACCACACCAAAGATGATTCTTTGTGTCTAAGCAAAAGTATTAGAATAATATGGAGGCTCTGCCAGGTTGTGTTTCTTGCAGTGAAGAGAGGTATCTTATATCTCTGGAGTTTGGTTGCACTGCATATGTGTCTATGATTTAAGGTGCTTGTTTATTGCTGAGCACATACACCACTCTCTTACTGTTGTTTGCTATGTCTCCTTTCTTTTCTTTTCTTTTCTTTAATGAAAAGTTTTATAGAAGAAAAGTTGGTCCTATTCTTAATGGATCATATGTCTCCTTGCTATGTCATCAGTTTTAGTGGTACTGGTACTTACAAAATGACATTTAGTTATCTCCGCTCATCATCTCAAAACAACACCATTTTGGAGAAAAAATTAAGATATTTTTGTAATTATAATATATTGCAGGATTATATTAATTTTTTTATTATAATTTTTTAATATTGTAACTCCAAAATGACATAATTTTGAGCTCATTGTAAAAAGATAACTTTATTTCCAGTGATTGGATAAATATTTTTCCGTTAATTTATTACGTTTGAAAAATCATTTGTAAGCCATAAGGATACGAAATTTGAAATTTGTGTGTTTAGTAAATATGACGCAAAATTAATTTTGATGTATATCATGAATTAATTCTCAAAATAATTTAAAATTGTTGGGTGAAGACTCATTAATTTTGAGAAATTTTGTGTGTGTAAAATTTAATCTAAAACCCACTCTGTGTACAGCTTTTATACTTTATACTTTATACTATTTAGGATTTACTATTCCCTCTTGCAACGTTATGTAAACAAATGGTCAAGAAAAAGCACAGTATCATTAATTCCACCCATATGCATGTATACATTTATTTATTTGCTTCTTCATTTATTGTCTCTCCTCTCACATCTTAAATGATTTTGAGTAAATTATGTTGACCGTCCTTATGTGTTTTGTTGTAAACCTATAGTAATGTTGTTTTAATTTAAAAAATTACGAGTCTCATATACTATATTTATTTTTTTACGAAAAAAATATGAATATGTGTATATGCCTCAAGTAAAAATACAATAAATTATTTGTCTGATAAAACTCTAAAATTAGTGAAAGTGAAAATACTATAACTTTTTAAATTGTAAAGGTTGTCAGTATGACTTTATTAAAATTAAGAGAATAATTTATTTATCAAAAAGAAATTAAAAAATTAAGAGAATAACATAGTTTTTTTTTTTCCTTGTACATTATATAATTTTGTAGGGAAAAATATCAGTTTCAATGCATAACACAAACAAATTTATGAAATGAATCAATTATCCATAATAATGAGTTTTCAATTTATGAAATGAATCAATTATTAACATTTATAAGGAATACGTATGAGATAATTTTGTCTCATGTACACATTAAAAGTGAGAGAGATTCAGTTTTCTTTTTTTCTCTTTCTTTTCTTTAATAGGTCTCGCTTACTTTTTTGTATGTGTATGATACAGTTTTTGTCTCATGCATATTTATACCACAAAATAATGTAAACATTATAATTATAATTGCATGTTAATAATTAGTATTGTGTGAAAGGTAAGATTTTTTTAGAAAATGTGTAAACAACTACACCTTCAAGATATATGTATCATAATTCGTACAGAATCACAAACTTTGGATTCCCTGTGTCAAGAAAGTTTATCAGGATACATGTTTATGCGTGTTCATATGATTACATATATTAAAAATGTTCAAGTTGTTGTGGGGAATAAAAAAAAGTAATGTGCATTGTTCTTTAGCTCGTCTTCCTAAATTTTAGTAGAAAATAATATTTTTCATAGTGTAAAAGATAAAATATTTATGTAGAAAATATAAAAGTGTGTGGTCCGGTGAGAGGAAGATAGAGGGAAAAATGACTATACACATTTTTATATGTATGCAGAAAATAAAATTTATCTCATATAACATGAGAAATATTATTTCAACTCTAATAAGTTGAATTCTGAATTAAATGGAGATACGACTACACCCTTATCAGTTATAACGACACACTTCAAAAAGTTAAAATTCTTTATTTTTTGTCATTAACTAAATAGTTGTTTATAAGTTAACAACAGAGATTCAGAGTTACGTTTATAACAAAAAAAAGAGATTCAGAGTTACTATTTTTTTCTTTTCTGAAAGCTGCAGTTTTTTTTTTTTTTTAATTTATGTATTATATAAATGCATACTTATACACATATATAGGCTTGTATATAAAAGGTGAATATTAGTTGATATTATTATTGGTCTAAATTTTGATATAATTATACCATTTAATAATTTTTATGATTTTTATATTAATTGATCAATCATTAAGTTATTATCAATTATCGTGTAGATATCGTATGTCAGTTTTGTAATAAAAAAAAAAAACATATATGTGAATAAGGAAAATGTTAAATGCACTACATATACCACCAAAGGAATTCAAATTATTATTTTTATCTCTCTAATCAATGACTGACAAAAAGTTTTTAAGAAAATCCTTATATATCATACTCAAAAATCTTATATCAATCTTATACATAGTTGTCAAAGTATATAACCTTGAGATTACTCCTTATTCATTACAAAAGAAACTTTTGATATTTAATTGAGTATGTTATACTTACAACCTCATATGTACTGTGTATTGTGTTTTTATTATCGTTGATTCAAAATCTAATCCATAATTACAAAATAACATCAAGAGTCGCTAATTAAATTTTAATTTTTTTTTTTTTTGGTAAATAAATTTTAATTTAATTATAACAAAATATTTACATCTTCCCATCGACGACGTGTTTATTGACTCAATAAACACCAATTAGGTCAAACAGCCCTCTCTTCTTTGTGTGTTTTTAGTAACAAACAGCCCTCTTTATTATCTTATATATTTTGATTTGTATATACCAACAAAATAAAATTATCATAGAACAATGCAATGCTCTTAATTAAGACATTAACGCTTCAATGATTCTGTGTATAACATTTCGAACAGTATAATGACCAATTCGACATTGAAAAAAAAAATCAATATATATCACGGTTTTTAAATTATTTTATGAAATATACCACAGTTGTATTTGTATCCCATCAATATTAGAACCAACGGACCGTGTATTCAAGATATATAATATGCTATCTCATGTAATTATGTTATGTCTTGAGCACAACGGACCGTGTATTTAAGATAATAGACCGCTTCTGATGACTAATCAACCCCCACAATTAAGTTTAAACTTATTTGTCAGAATAAATTTGTTTAGTTTTAATAAGAATGTGAAGCTGCTCTGCAAGTATTAGGGTTTAGGTTTTAAGTTACAACACTTAATAGAAACAAAATAATGTGCGCAAGAACAAGATGACGTTGGATTGCCTAGACCGCAATCTTCCACTATGCACAGACCATGCGCACTAAGCACGACTCAGTTGTGTAAGCAATAAACAAATAAATATTATATATATAATATTTTCGTGATATATATGCTTATGCAGAAACTACACGTGACAGTGAACCCAGCTAGTGTAGGATCAATTTCTCTCTTTTATTTTTTTATTTTCATATTCAGTACAATATATATATATATATATATATATATATATATATATATATATATATATATATATATATATATATATATATATATGAATGAGGTAGGATCTTTGATATTGGTGTCAAACTTTTTAACATTTCTTATGTATAAATGAGCTCGAATGTGCATAATATATATATATATATATATATATATATATATATATATATATATATATATATATATATATATGGGTACTCATCGAAATGAGATATTGGGTGCAGATAGTTGAGGGATCCAATGGAATTTTTGGCATTTCTTATGTATAAATGAGCTCGAATGTGCATAAAATTCACCAGATTTTCATTAGTTTCTTCAAGTGCTGTTATAGATCGATGGATTAGATCTCAGTTCAGCATAATGAAAAATTAAAGGGTAAAGTGTGTGTCATTTTAAAGGATATAAAGTTGTGTCATTTTAAGAGAGAGAAATATATAGATAAATGAGGAGAGAGAGTTTACAAAAAAATAAGGTTATATCTTTTATTTATATAAGTTGTGTCATTTAAAAGAATAAACATTTTTTCCAAAATTAAATTTACATAAATTTTCTGGTTGAAAAGTTCTTTTATATTCTCTCCATTTGATAGTTCCCATACACATACCTAATAAGTTTTCTGTTTTTTTCTTAAACTTTCCCGTTCTATTATTAACTAGTCCCTAAGCACTTTACACGTATAAGTTATATCTTTTATTTATGTATGCTTATTTTAAAAATATGTATATGATTCATATATTGTTACAATTTTTTATTTATATTATTTTATGAATTGTTGGTTTGTTTAGATAGCAGGTTGTGAGTTTGTTTGTTTTGTTATTTGATTTTCAACTTTAGTCATTAACTATTAGTGGGGCCTATATAGTAGTTAGTTATTTTGTTGACTTGTATTATCTATTTTTATTTTTTTTGGAAATATTATATTATCTATTTAAATCTTGAAATATTTGAATAAAGGGCATGAGAAGAATTACTTAAAAAAAAGTGCAAGAGGTCTGATTTCTTCGATAAAGCCATTTGAGATCAGACTTCCTCGATAAAACTACATTCCCATATTTAATTATTTTGTTCGTAACATATACATAGTCATTGCTGTGTGAATACGGGCACCGTATATTTTACAATTTGTTATATAATGGATTGAAAAGACACATGAAAATCTTATAATTTGTTTTATTTTATTAATTTGTACTGTTTAATCTCATGTTTACAATTCAGTATATACACAGGTTGGTATTTATACATGAAGTTGAGTGATATGTTTGTATATACACATTATGTTCCCTTTACACATACGAGAATATCTTTTCTATTACATCTTCCATTAATATTATGACACGTATCTTATTTTATATCAAATCATTCTCTCTCCTAATTTTAAAATACATTATTTATTATTGATTTGATTAAAGTAAGACACATGTCATAATATAAGTGGAAGATACACCGGATTTACGGTACATCCGTAGCACCAAAAAAATTTCCTACACATACACATAATAAAACCACTGCCATGGCTTTTGTCCCTCGTTACCATGCATGCATGATTTTCAAAAAGATGGCAATCATGTGGCTTAAAAGACTTTGAAACTACAGCACCAAAACATAATTTGAATCAACGTTATTCCACATTCCATAATCATCAAAAGAAGAAAAAAAAAAAGCTTGACAAAAGAGAAAAGTGAAGAGAAAATTAAAATAAAGAAACAAAACAAAGCAGTATGAAACCACGACCATGACTCTTGATGTAAGTATATGACCTAAGGTGGCGAAAATAATTAACATTTTAGGAAGCTAGTTGTTTAAGATGGATAGTGGGGTGGCAGCAATAAGCTTTTAACAAAAGAAAAAACAACATCCCAGATTTTGAGGTCACATCACGTGAGGACGGGAATCCAAAATTTTCTATTAATTCATTGTGTGTCACCTACTAAACCCTTTATTCATAGAATTATTAATATAAGAAATTTGAATGTAGAGTTGGTAGTCATAGTTTAATTAAACAAGGGTATACCCAATACATATGAATATAAATGACAGTCCAATTAATTAAGACTCCAAGTAGGCCATACCCATAAACAAAACAATTTGATTTATAAACATAAAGAGCCAAAAGGATAAAAAGGTAAACGGCGCTGCTCCCCCAGCGTCTGCGGCCCCTATTTTAAGGGTCGTGACATTGGGAAACTCCCCATCGGAATCTATGCTCATTTTTGGTTCTATTACTTAACTCACGACCCCAATCAAAAACCCCACTATAACTATATACAACCTAATACACGCCCTGCACAATACTTCTTAATTTATGAAATTGGAGATCAAAATTTCAAAATTGGAGTGGCATGATAATGCCTAGATTATTTTAATTTTATTTAGGTTTTATCAGGAAGCTTCCTTGATGATTATTTTTTTTGTTAAAAGGAAGCTTAACTTTGTTAACACCAAAAACTTTGGTATTACTAATAAGGATTGGATGTGGTGTAAGTATTATTTTTTTATTTGGAGTTAACCCAACTCTAATTATCTCTTTGAGACGAGTTGATTCTCCTGGTATTCCTACAAGACTCTTTGAGTCGTCTTTGAGATTAATCCGGAATACGGAGAGGATTAAGGATGAAGATATTTAAATTCCTCCCAAAGGTGACATGTGAAAATTGAACCAAAGTCTTTTTCTTTACACTTACTTAACTCTCTTACTACCAACTGAACTATTATCATTTGGTGGATGTGGTGTAAGTAAGTTAAACTTTCAAGAAGAAGATTAAGGTTTAAAGCCTAAAGAAATTGTTGGGAGAGCCTCTTAATCGTGATAGAGGCCACAGGAATTAGTCTTAGTTCAATGCTAGCGAAGATATGCGGAGACTATAAAAAAGGCCCATTCAGTACAGTGTTAAAATTATTTAAGGATTCTTGTAAGTTATAATCAAATTTTATTTTGTTTTACTAATAATGGATTAATATTATAATCCATTAGAAGATATACTCAAAGCCCATTAATTTAGTGATCAATTTATAATGAATTCAATTTAATTATTCATAGTTTCATTAATGTAGAGTCTAATGAAATTAGTGTAAAGTTTAACCTAACAAGTCGTTGAACGGAAGACATACTATGTTATTTAAGGCCTAATGCGTGAGTGTTGAAAATATTCCGATATTATTAGTTAAAATCGGGATTTTACCTAAAATCGGAATGAGGATAAAAAATCATAAAACATAAAATTTTGACGTAAAAAAAATCGTAAAAACATTTGGAATTTTGATAGAATCGTTTTGATTGGAAAAAATCGTAAAATCACATATTTAAATCGAGATTTTAACTAGCATGCCCATACCTACAGAGAAGACACGTGAAAACAAGCTCTGATTTAATCATTGTATAACGCCTAGCACCGGTATATAGGATAAACAACGTTATAGGATAAGTAATATCTGGTCTTGATATATAAGTGATGTTTAAAAAATGGGTTTAGGGTGTATCTTTTTAATATATTTTTTTTTTGGTAAATTATCTTTTTAAATTTTTAAAGGACATAAATTATGTCCTTTTAGTTTTTTATACTATGTATGGATAGTACATATATAGTTATAATATGAAGAAAAAAAATTCTCTCTCTATATTAGCTGAAATAACTAAGGACAGAAAAAAGAGTAATTTTTAATATTATAATTATGTACTATACACGTAGAACATGGTGTTGAAAATTAAAAGGACACAATTTTTATTCTTTAAAAAAACAAATATTTTTTCCTTAAAAAATATTAAGTTATTATGTATTTTTTCAAGCTTTATGTTTCTTCATGGTATAACACACATATATATACACACAAAAAGTTTTTTTTTTCCTCCCTTGCTGTAATTTTTTTATTACATATAATTAGAATTGTCAAAATGGTCGAGACAAGCTATTCGAGTTATGTTCTTTACTTGGGTTAAGCTGACCCAGTATGTGATGTCAAAAAAGTTGGCCAAACCCTATAAAATTGGTGGACCAAAATAGCTGAGCCAAAAATATTTGAAAACATTAAGCCGGTTCATTCAGGATATTTACTTAAAAGTTTTAATTTGGTGTTTTATTTTGTTTCTTATTTCTTTTTGAATTTCTAAATGAAATGTTCTTTGCAAAATATAAAAAAAGGAACAAAAATGGAAAATAAAGTATTATTTTCATAATTATCAATAAAAACATATCAACTCAAAATAAAAAAACAAAAAACAATGCACCACTTTTTCTTTTTGTTGAAATGCACACTTTCTTTTATCACTTTTATCAAGTTAACTTGGTCCAACTAGGTTCAATATTTTGACTGAAAGAAGAAGATTTGAGGTAGACAATATCTTCGTAGGCCTGGAAATTAATCAAATGTAGTCTCAGCCCTGTCCAAGTCCAAAACAAGGAAAAACTCACAGCTCCATTGCGTAAGTTGATACGAATTGGGCCAGTCCAACCCATTTTGCCCAAAAGTTGTTGTTAGATCTAATTATTTTCAAAGGTCCAAAAAAAAATTATTTCTCCAAAATGGAAAGGTGTTTTAGGCAGATTTAGATTAAGCCGGGCCTATTCCATTTTCATTCATAACGTCTCGGGCCAAGTATATGTTTATGTGGGCCTAAGTATTTCAGTTTGTTTAATTTTTTTGAATTGTTTTTTTTTTTGATAAACTTTTGAATTGTTTTAAATTGTAAGCATTTCCATTCTATATCTAATGTCAACTTAAAAAATAAAAAAAATCAAAAAATGTACATAAATTACATTCGGGATCTAATAATGATTAAACTACAAACCACCAAATAGATTTCCATAATAAGAATATATTAAAATAATTGCTCTATCTTTCATTAGCAAATATAAGATTATTTATGCATCATTTGCTCATTCCCTCTAACAGAATATACTTTTGTATCAATAAATTGTTATTGTTTTCTAGTATTTTGCAACCCTTATGTGTAGACCATTCGGTGCTTCAACCCTCGGGAACTTCAGCAGTTTGTTTCCCTCGACTTTCCACCTGCAATAAATGAAAATTATAAGTTGTTATATCTGAATCTGGAATAACATTTAAGAATCACCAACAATAACCAAATAATATAAACACGGATAGGATCATTTTATACGGTGTAAGTTATACTCCCAGTTTTGATCATTAATCACACTTATATTCAATAAATGCAAATATATTGGATAGTGTGAGAATATATTGGGTATCCAATATTGGTATCCTATCCTATTGAATCTTAACCCAGCTCCCCCCACAAGATAAGAAATCATGTATTTGAGAGGATAAAATGAGATAATAGGATAAGTTAATTATATCCTATGGTATACCAATAAGAATAAAAGTATGATATGCACAAATAATATACAAACAAGCCTAATAGTTGCCACAAATTATGATTCCTTAAGTGTTGTGAGTAGTATCTTCTAATCTATTTTTGGTCTCGTTAAAAATAGTAGAAAGGAAGATTTTGAAGGGATAAGTACTCTCTACCTGTATTTGGTGACAAAATAGTGAAGGAAAATAGAGATTATAACTATTCCCAATTCCTTTCCAGGACATAGCCTAACTCCTGCTCCAAACAACATGTTATGGTTATGAGACTCCAAGCCTTTCTCCTGCATTTCATTTCATTTATTATATCCATTACCAAGCAGTGTCTTCATACACCCTAAAACATAAGAATTTTGGTTGTTATATATTAAGCAACTTACCAGCCATCTAGAGGGGTCAAAATTGAAAGGCTCTGGATAAAGGAAGGGATCACAGTTTGTCTCCCTTGTGTAAACATAAACTCTCCAACCCTGAGGAATGATAAATCCTGGCAAGTGATAACCATAATCAATGCTAACTGAAATTTTGAAGAAAACTGTACCTTAATGACTTCCATTTTATTGCAAATGTACCATTCAATTCTACATCTGTGGTGGTCTTCCTCAATACCCCATTAACAATGTTAGCTAATCTCAAGGTTTCAAAAATCACCTGAAAACAACAGAAAAATACTGAAAAAAATTCCCCACCATTTTTGTCCAAACTATATAATGAATAAATTTGTGGCTCATTTTTTCATTGTACAACTAGAATCAAGTAGAGAAGTATCTACCGCACGAGTATAAACCATATGCTTATAGTCATCCCAGCTTACTACATCCTCTTGTTTTTTGCTTTGTTGGATTGCAAAATGCTCTTCCTGCAAACCAGTTTATATAGGTAAAAACAGATAATTAAACTTAAAACCAAAAAAATAAAAATTGTTACCAAGAGTAGAATGCATTCCTCTTATGAGCCTTAAACAGAAAAAGAGTATGATAAGATCAAAAGCTGTGACTCACCCTTACTTTTTCAAGAACTCTAGGATTATCATGGAGATATTTGACAGCCATCATTGTAGTAGTTGATACAGTTTCATATCCTGAGTATAAGAATGTGATTATTTGATCGATTATTTCTTCATCATTAAGTCTGTATTTGAAATCCTCATTTCTCATAAGCTGATCAAGAATGTCAGCATGAGTATCCAAAGAAGATTTTCTCTTTGCTAAAACCTCTTTCAGTGTTGCAACCACTTTTTTCCTTGTCTGCAATCAACAACAGTTTGACATTGGTCAAGATGCCATTCATGTGAAGAAATTGAGTTTATGACAAACAGAAAATGAGTATACAACTGCATACCTGAAGTCCTCGAAAGTAATTGGTGCCAGGAATTTTAATAGGCAGAGAAAACGTTCCTGACACTATGTTGTCAAATGTAGCTTTAAAGGCCTCATGGAAAGGACTTGGTTCATTCTCTACAATCAGCTTCATTGATACAAAGAATGCCATCTGAAAGGAGAAACTCAGAGAATGTTAACGTAACTGTACTAACTTTTGTAATTGCTCCTTTGGTGTATCAGCACCATTCAGAATAGCCATGACTCAGATTTTTTAGGGAATGGATACTCTCACGTGACATGAGATCATGTGAAGTGACTTGTCTACACATGGCTAAGATTGTCTCACATGACTTCTTGTCATATGAGATGATTCATTCACGTGCATGTTTATAATATTTGTATTTGGTTGAAATGAACTATGCATAAGGTATTTACTATCTATGGTTAGCTATTAATTAAAGCAATAATCTGAGTGGGAGTTTTGTGATTTTTAATCAAACCTGTTTGGTTTTGTGTTGAATATCAATGGTTGTACCAGCCCAATTGTCAAGGAAAGACCGCATAAACTTGTCAACTTCTGGCAAAAGATGACCTCTAATTGCAGCCGGACCAATGAATGATAATATTGACCCTCTAATACGTTTATGAAGAGCACCATGAACTTCAGCAATGTTACCATTCCCTAGTATATTCCTCATGGACACAGGGTAGCCTGGAACTAGACCTTTTGCTTCATTCTTGAGGATGTATCTGTTGAGTTCTGGATCCATGCTGATAACAACAGGAGAGCCTAATGCGTGAGACTTGAAGAGATTTCCATACCTACAGAGGAGACACATTAGAGCAAAGCAAAATGCACATATATAATGATAGAGCATTGCATAATACATACAATCACCAATAGGAGAATGGATATTATACTATAAACAATATCTGACATTGGATAGGACGTTTTAAAATAATAGAAACACCCATTATTATTCTCTTCTTCCCATTTTGGTTTATCTTTCTCTTTCCAATTTGTGGTCTGTGTTTGGTTTTTGGGGTGGGAGGAGGGTGGTTCTTTTCTTAATTCCAATCTTTTTCTGTATACACTTGGGAGTCTGGGACATTTTTATGACATATGCTGTAGAACATGTTAAACTGCATTTGGAGAAGTATTATGGCTGTTATATTATACATATGAATTTTACTGGTCCAAGTTGATTAAAGATCACAATATAACCAAACTTCTTTGGCACAGGTGCTAAGGAGCCTGACCCCTTAACCAGAGGTCTTGAGTTCGAGCTCTGGGAATAGAAAAAAAGGATTTGGGAGAGCCACCCCCGAAAGGGTCTGACGGTGCTCGATGGGAATTAGTCTTCGGTTACGGCTGGAGGATACCTTTGAATTTATTCAAAAAAAAAGAAAAAAAGATCACAATATAAAGTTGAGTCCTACGGATAAATATTGTGTACCCTCTGGGCACACCCTTATGCAAGCAAAGTGATATCTTCTACAGAAACACTAGGTGTGGTTTTTTCTTCAATGCAGAGGCCTATATAGTAAGAAGGCAAATATATATATATATTTTTTTTTTTGAGGTTACAAGGAATTGAACACAACACTCTACACTACACACACTCCTAACACACACACCCCACACCACTAGGCTAACCCTAGTGGTGCAAGCAAATATATCTTTGATTGCACCTAGAAGCACCTGACACATCCCAGTTATACTTCTGTGACACTAAGACTTTTAATAAACCTCAAGAACCTCTAGAAGAGGTAACTTATGGTTAGCCAAGGAATAGTATGAATTTATAGAAAAAAGGTTACTTAAAACTATTAAGCTAAAGTGAGTGTTCTGCCATTTGCTAGATTACATCTGTGGTAAAAATAATAATAACAACTAATAAGGGGGAAAAAATTAATAGTAAGTCAGTTCCATTTCTAGCCAAAAAAGGAAAGAAGTCCATTTCCTACTGTATACTGAAAGTTAACCCATATCCCATTGTTTGCTGTAGAAATTTGGCTGGGGGTGGTAAGAGAACAACAGTGGTTATTGTTTGTAGATACATAAATAATAATAATAACAATAAATTTAAATAAATTACTTCATCTCAAGAATAAGAGGGTGGTAGGTGGAGGAAAATAACAAAATGTAGAAATTATAAAAGGCCACCTAGAAAATTAGAAATACCTTGCTCTCTTGGCTTTCATGAAATCTGGTCCATGTTTGAGAAACCCTGCAGTCTCACCAAAAATAGGCCAACCCATTGTTCCTGGTGGCATTCCTTTCCTACTGTACCTGACCTCGTTCCACTTCATCAGTACAATTACAAAGAGTGCACAAAACGCTAAAGCCAGTACATAATACACTATTTCTGGTATTGACATGATGCTCAAAAGCCTCAAGCCACTTGAGGAATTGTTATTGATCATATAGAATGTGATTGGCTTTAGGCCAAGCCACACTGCAAGCTGAGACTGTGCAAAACAATAGGATAGGAGGGAATATTAAGTAGGCCAAAGTCAATTGCCAAACAACATATACACCCCACCTACTCTATGATCATAACTTAGTGGCAGCTATATTTATATGCCATGAAGCACCGATACGCGTTTTTGATACGTTATTTAATGATACAGGATGTCGATTACCAAACAATACGTTTCCGATACACGTATCCTATACGTTGGAAAAAAAAAATTTAAGGAATATCGGTGCTTCTTAGTTTATATGTGAGAATGTTAGATTTTTGCCAAAGTCATATTCATTGTTATGCTATTGAAGATGTTCATTTAGCTTTACCTCGATGTGTGTAAGGCAATGGAATGTAATATGTTTGTTGCATTGAACATATGTATACGCCTTTCTGATCAAGATAATTTAAGTAGATTCATGAATATTAATTTTACCAATACGTTTTAGCTTTTAATTTTTTTATTTTTTTTTCAATTTTCATGATACGCAATACGATTATCATGATGCAGAATCAATTAAAGACCTACCGTGATGTATAACAAGCTTCTCATTAGAAATTTTGAGTTGGGATGTCAGCCTTACTTCGCATCAAATTTAACATCCAATGTATACAGTTATTTTTTTTTAATAAAAACTCATATTAAAAAAATTAAATCTATGAATTTGTCTTTAGGCATATTAGTTATAGACTTCGTACCCTCACAGCTTAAAGAAAAAGAAAAATTAATGGTAAATGAAAAGTCTGAATATAACATTACTCTTCCTTTTATTTTTCATTTTAGTTTAATCATGTTTGAGTTACCTAGAGAATTCTTGAGTTTGACATAATTAATAACTCCCTTCTCAGTAATTAATAATTGTAATTAAAAATTTAAAATATAAAACTTTATCCTTATTAACAGCTCAATTTATTTTTTAAGATAAAAGTATTACCGAATCAATTTTTCATAACACTATCACTAGAACATACAAATTCTAACAATTAACCAATCGGATTAAAGCATACAATATCCATATTAGTATGCAAAAATCTAATGCTCATTTACAATTGATCAGATCATAAATAAGACTGTGAATTTAATACTGTTAAAGAA
Source organism: Gastrolobium villosum (assembly GCA_032173675.1). Taxonomy (NCBI): domain Eukaryota; kingdom Viridiplantae; phylum Streptophyta; class Magnoliopsida; order Fabales; family Fabaceae; genus Gastrolobium; species Gastrolobium villosum. The sequence continues at coordinate 739,410 of JAVKPL010013638.1, read as the reverse complement.
CTTTGGGATACACCACCTCAAAAGCTAGCCCGAAGGGTGAGAGTGCCCAAGGCCTTATAAACTCCACATTAGTTGTTCATCCAACCAATGTGGGACTAAATATCTCAACACGTCCCCTCACACGAGAGCCCAATGGGCTTGAAGGGTGGACAACATACAAGACCACGTACATGTGGAAATTCCACTACAAAGAAAGTGGGAGGCAGTGAGATTTCGAAGGCTCTGATACCATATAAAGAACCTTGGGATACACCATCCCAAAAGCTAGCTCAAAGAGTAGGAGTACCCAAGGGCTTATAAACTCCACATTAGTTGCCCATACAACCAATGTGGGACTATATATCTCAATACGCCCCCTCACACGAGAGCCCACTGGACTTGAAGGGTGGACAACATACAAGCCTGGTGGGCTCTCGTGTGAGGGGCGTGTTGAGATATATAGTCCCACATTGGTTGTATGTGCAACTAATGTGGAGTTTATAAGGCCTTCGGCACTCCCACCCTTCGAGCTAGCTTTTGGGGTGGTGCATCCCAAGGTTCTTTGACAAACACAGATTAATTGCATAATTGAAATATGGGTAGTAATTGCATAAAAGATTAAACAGCGTTCAAGAACCCATTGGTTCTGTCTCGCCCTAACTACATAAAGGACTTTAGCCTAACATGTTAATAGAAACTAAAGCAAAAGATGAAACGAAACTAAAACTTATAAAAGAAACGTAAAACCCGATCTCCACGGTAAAGCTTTGACTGTTTCTCTGCTCCTCAGGTCCGGAACGGAGCTTCTCTGCCTCCTAAGTATCTCTGGCTGCCTCCTAGCCTTTCTCTGTCGTGTCCCCCAGTATTCCCCTCGACTAAGCCCTAACGTGTGCTTTTAAATAAATAAAACGGGCTTTTTAACTTTAGATCTGCTTCTCAGCGAGCATATTTTAGTTCCTCGATTGCATTGCTCGCTAAAGCGAGCCGCAGAGTGACGGTTGAACGAAACAGAAGAGTGTCTCGCTGGACTTGCTCGCTCCAGCGAGCAAGTATTAATTCTTTATTTTCTTGATTTTGATCTTTGCAACTGCCTTTGCCTATCAGAATTGGTGATTTGTTACTTTAAACCTGAAACAATATGAAAAGAGATCAGAATCTTATCTAGTTGTTGGAATCTTAATATCTCTTGGATTTATTAATGGGTTTGTTTTTTCTGATGTTACTTTAGATAACTTTATCTAATTTTCATCAAAATGACGTCGTTTTGGGACGAAAATCATGGTATTTTTGTAATTTTAATTTATTTCAGGGTTATAATAGTCTTTATCACTTTAATTTTTTAATTTTTCAACTCCAAAATGACGTCATTTAGATGAACATTAGATAAAGTTATCTAAAGTAACATCGGAAACTTTTTTCCCTTTATTTAATTAACACTATAGCCTTAATCATATTAATCATTATTTAAACTAAATTTGATATTAAAAATAAGGGAAAAATGTGTGTCATTTTAAAGGATATAAAGTTGTGTCATTTTGAGAGAGAGAAAGAGATAGATAAAAGAGGAGAGAGAGTTGACAAAAAAATAAAAGTGTGAGTCACACCTCTTTGTGAGAGTGAAAGGATATAAGTTGCATAATTTAAAAGGATAAACACTTTTTCCTAAAAATAAAGTGTCTTTGACACTTATCACATAACCATATAAAGTTGGGTGAAAGCATTAACTGTTGTAAAGAACCTTGGGATACACCTCCCCAAAAGTTAGCTCAAAGGGTGGGAGTGCCCAAGGCCTTATAAACTCCACATTAGTTGTTCATCCAACCACTATGGGACTATATATCTCAACACGCCCCTTCACACGAGAGCCCATTGGGCTTGAAGAGTGGATAATGCAACAGGCCCAACCTACTTGTGCTAAGAAATTTCACAAGAGAAGGTGGGGGACGACGAGACTCTGATACAATGTAAAGAACCTTGGGATACACCATCCCAAAAGCTAGCTCAAAAGGTGGAGTGCACAAGGCCTTATAAACTCCACATTAGTTGTTCATCCAACTAATGTGGGACTATATATCTCAACAAATGCGGAATCAATCAACGGTGTATGGTTTATTGCTGGACGTCCAGCAGCCGGAGAAATAATTTTACCTCTATATATATATATATATATATATATATATATATATATATATATAGGGATATGATCAACTTACACTGGTATAAAAAATAATAATAAATCTTACATCATGTCTCTTAAACGTTAGATGCACAACACTTAAGATTTATTGTGTCATAATAATCCACTAGTTGCTATACGAACATTTTCCCATCGGGTCCTCTTATACATCTTTCACCACTTGATTGTGTTCTACACGAACTTTCTTATATATGTTTACAAATTCTCTAAATAGTCTCTATAAGAACTCTATCATAGGCTTAAGATTTATGACTATGTAATATGCAGCTTTTATTTCTGCTGCTTTAACGTATACAAGCGTCCTCAATGAATGGATATCTCAGGAACAATCTATCTACAAGCATAAAGCAAAACTGAGTTTATGATAAATTTTCCTTAAACAAGATCTTTAGGGATGTACTCCAAATTAGTGAGTACTTCCCTTGTTTATTTGCAGTGTCGTTTCATTTTAGATTAAAATGTATTGGATAAACATACATATATACATTCCCATCAAATTAGTTAAGTTTAAAATTGATATAAAATTATGTAAAATAAGATGTGTTAGTTTTTTTTTTTTTTTTTTTAATTGTTATGAATATAAAAGGTCTAACGTATGAGCCGTGACTGATTTTTATTTTTATTTTTGCCATATATAGATATAGTAGATTTGAAGAAGAAAAAAAAATTCAACCAGTAAAATGACTCAACTATTAGAAAATGCTTTTTTTTCGAGTAAAATGACTCTTCGTAGGTAATAAGTTTTTCGACGCTTGGAAGGACTAATTTCTGTGGAAAATTTCGACGGAAGGACTGAAGATAGAATTGATTTGATACAAAAATTTCACAGTGATCACTTGCAAATGATTTTATCAATTGACACATTCAACATCAAATCCCTTCTGAGAACTCTCGTTGATTGTAAAATTGAATAGATTTTTGAGCCTATCGAAAAGGTAAAGATCATATTAATTTGATAGAGTGATCTAAGTTCAAAGAGGATAATTCTCAAGTCCAGCATACGATGAAATGTTTCGTTTTAAAAAGTTGAACTTATATATTTTTAAAAGTTTGAAGTTTATAGTACGCAGAAATATCCTTATCTTTTATTTTATTTTTTAAGGATTAAAAAGTAGGGAAATATTACTCTCCTTTTATATGAGATATCATCTCTCATTTTCTCTGATCACTTCGATTTCTGTACCCCACTTTTTCCTTTTTTTTTTCTTTTTTCTTATAATGGTGGGATGCACCTATTTTCTCTCTACAACATAAGAAACTATCTTATGTTAAATGAGATTAATAAAATCCTAAAAATGATCTTTTTATTTTTTTTAGTAGGCAGGATCGAAAGTATCTCCACATCCTTTCGGTGTAATACTAATTCTCTGTTAATGTCGCTTCAGCTTTAATCACTGGTTAAAGGAAAATATCCATCTAACTATACTGAGGAAAAGCCCTTCTTTGAATCATCAATATAAAAGGCCTCTTTTCACTCCACTAATAATATATTTTTGACATTAAGGCTAAGTTATTCTAAATAAAAACTAAAGTTCATGAATCAATAACTCGTCAAAATATTCATCATACATCTCTTTATCATTTTTCCCCGTATCCAAGGTGAGACTTCTATTTAACACTGTTTTCATGTGAATATTCTTTGCTTAATCTATAGAAGGCCTGCATGTGTTTAGGATATAGGAGATCTAACTTTTTCTCCCAAAAGTGGCATATGTGTTTGCCAACTTTGGATGAGTATGAAATATGAAAGTTAACCTACTGATTGCGCACATCCACCAACAATAACACAATAAGCGTCATCATAATGTCTCTCACATGCATTCACCATAAGATGTCATCCTACATAAATATTTTTAACCAATATATGATTAATTAGTTGTCAAATATCCAATTGCATAAATGGATTATCATTTTCTAGAAATTGGAATGCTATAAGAATTTCACAGTGGTCTTTTATTCTAAAAATACTGCATTAAACGAAAACATTATGTAACGCCTGACAATTTGCAAGGATTAACAACTGTCCCCACACACTAACACGAGAATTTTCAGCAAACTTTGTCCTCACTCGCACACTTCCTGGGAAAACTTCTCAATAGGTCACCCATTTTAGAATTGCTCCAAGTCAAGCACGCTTAACTATGGAGTTCTTCCGTTCCAGGCTACCGAAAAGTAAATGCATCTTGTTGATATAGGTGGTACCAATTAATTCTTATAGCTATTCCCAACTGTAGTGTCCCATTCCAGCACTGTCTCTGGAATCCCTCTCTTTCGGGTGTTGATTCGATTCATTCATGTACCCCGTCCCTAGAAGCCTACCAGGAGCCGCTCCTTGTTTGTGCCCTTTCGCACCGACGATCACTCCCCGCCATCGTCAGCGCCCAGGATGTTACATGCCCACTAGCTTCCGCCTGGTTCGTCCTCGAACCACACCCTACTGGAAGAGAGGCCCTGCTCTGATACCACTTGTAACGCCTGGCAACTTGCAAGGATCAACGACTGCCCCCACACACTAACACGAGACTTTTCAGCGTGCTTTGTCCTCACTCGCACACTTCCCGGGAAAACTTCCCAGGAGGTCACCCATCCCAGAATTGCTCCAAGTCAAGCACGCTTCACTATAGAGTTCATCTGTTCCGGGTTACCGAAAAGTAGATGCATCTTGTTAGTATAGGTAGTACCAATTAATTCTTATAAGCTATTCCCAACTGTACCGTCCCATACCAGCAGTCTCTGGAATCCCTCTCTTTCGGGTGTTGACTCGATTCATTCATGTACCCGTCCCTAGAAGCCTGCCAGGAACCGCTCCCTGTTTGTACCCTTTCGCACCGACGATCACTCCCCGCCCTCGTCAGCGCCCGAGATGTTACACATTACACATGAAATAATAAATAAGAGTTTAATTTTGATATATCGTTATTGTAAGAGATTTTATATTATCACTTAATCATATGTTATCACATTATTAAAAAAAATCAATTCTTGCTATTTAAACTCTTTTATTGATGTGAAAATAGGTGATTGAGTGGCAATGTAAAGCTTACAATAATAGTAATCAAAATTAAATCCAATAAATAAATTCATGTAAATAAATTGAATTTATATATAATAAAATTTAAAAACTGTTATGAATATTACCTTCAAATTACTTATAGCTCTTTTCTCAATTTCATAGGTTTGCTCCTTTTTGTTCCCAAAGGACATATTACATTTTGGGGTGACAATTTTCTCCATATTTTCATCTTTGTGTCGTGTTTGAGTAGAATGCAATTGAATCAATAGTTATATAATTACATATTTATCCACTTTTATCTTATTTTTATTTATTAATTTAAAGTTATTTATATAATTTTATTCCAAAAAATAAAATTAATGAAATATTCATATCATATCATGTCAATTCATATAATAAAGGGTTTATCATTTATCATTTAATATGATCAGGAAATTTTTCCTACAGTCACAATATTTTGTGGGGCCCGCAGCAAAAAAAAAAACTCTGGCACACAAAACGAATCTCTATAACATTACACAATCACTTTTCCTACAACATAACTCTTATAAAACCCTATAATAAATTGATTCTATCTTCTTCTTTTTTCTTAGAACAAAAACTGATTCTATTAATATGAATAATTTTGACAAAAAAAAATTATTCGGGTCATATTTGAATTGGGATGTGAACCTAAACTCAACCTACCAACCCAAATTGTCAGCCTAAAATCTCATGCTTATATCATGGACATGTGGGTGATTGATCATGGTCGACTTAAAAGCCAGCTTAGATTGATTGAGTGTACTATGCCATGCAGGAGTAGTGCATGTCATTTATGCTCAAAAGTTTATGTAAGTACGTGCAAACTCTTGATTTCTAGTGTGCTTTGTCATTCCATTACTTCTGTGATTCTCTTTAAACTAAATGTTTCCATTTCCTCATGCATCCGCAAAGTGCATGATTAGGGGTGTCAATATAGGTTTTGACTTGTGGGTCAACATGCGACACGTCACGAAAATTCGTGTTCGCGTTGACGCGTAAAAAAATTAGTGTCATGTTCGTATTGGAATAAATGACACGTAAAAAATTCGTGTCGTGTTCGTGTTGATGTATTCGTGTTCGTGTTGACCCGTGTTTTTTTATTATTTTATTTTTAATTTTTTTTATCATTTTTTTAATTTTTTTTAATTTCAATCGATTTTTAAAAAAAATTGTCAATTACCGTTTTGACCCCTATTTTGCATGCTATTCGTATCGTGTCAACCCACAGAAATTCGTGTCGTATTACTGTTGAAGATTTTGACACGAATAAAAATTCGTATTGTGTTCGTGTTGATGTATTCGTGTCGTGTCGAATTCATATCGTGTCAACCCATTTTGACACCCTTGTGCACGATACAATCTGTTCCGGCAGGCCCTCTAGGACTAATGAGTTGAGCTTAATGTTAATGGCTCACCTCTATAACTTTTTAAAGGACAACCATAGAATCTCATTACATGGGATATTCCTATGCTGCTCACCGTACACTGATGATGGGTGCAAAATACCTTGCAGTATAGGCAAGGAAAAGGCTAATGGTGATACAGCTGTGTTCCTCGTCTCTCTCCCATGCCTAGAAAATATCAATTCAATCCCTTATAAATACCTCTCTTCTTCCACTAAAGAAGTATCAAATTTGACACATTTTCATAAACTGTTACTTTAGTGAGATTTAGAGTCACCATAGCTAAACTACACACTCCACTGTAGAGATATGCCTAGCACCTAGATAACTCATATTGAGCCTTGGTTCATACCATTGCTAGTATCCCTAAATCAACATATATACTTCACCCTCATGGGATACACCTTTGATTCTTAATCCATAACAATTCACAATCATATTTATTGGTGATCCATCACATCTCGCAATCGATCACAATCCTGGATGTCTTTCTATGCAAAAATTATTGCCTAAATGTCAAATTGATTAAGTAACAAGCATATTTTTCAAAGTAGGTTTTTTATCCCAAATCCTTGTTTATACACGTTAAATCAACTTCGTAACCGTTTTGTTGTTTTATTTTGGAATTTGAATTATGTGACACAAATAACATAATTACATTGCAAATATAACCCGTCCAATATACTTTTAGAAAAATTTGAACATAAATTTTTTATATTACAGTATTCAATATAGCCATTGATGGGCACCCCTCCCCAGCATTTGATTCGTGTTTCCCGCATGCATGTACCGAGTTTGATTCCGCTCCAAGAAGAGTACTCAATCTATGTTTTTGGAGATTAATTAAATTATCTATATTATTTTGATATTTCACGCATCTAACTGATACCCTGATTGTCATTCATAAAATAACCTATCGATCACCACTATCATTGTTATTTTTTTTAAAAAAAAAAGTACTCATAAGGTGTTTATTGATGTTGAATTTCATCCATTCTTGGCGTCATGCATGAATTGGATGAATTTTTTAATCTTATAGCTATATGTATTGTGAATTTGTTAAATAAAGACTTGGTACTTAATAAAAAATAGTACTTAATTATATAGTAGTTAATACGTAACTTTTTTTTTATTTCCTTAAAATGAAGTATAATAAGACTCGGAGAGAAGAAAAATAATAGGTTAAAATGGAGGTGAAGTGGTCTTAATATAATTCAATTATAATCAAACAGTCCTCAGAAAACCTTAGTGCCAGTATAATCCCTTTTTATATTGATCCTAATTACTTTTTTAGATGCGTCAGCTCCTAAATATTCACAGAAGCTTTAACACTTTAAAAGTTCTTGACGTTTCTAAAACTAAACTTTAGTAATATAGAAATAAGGGGTTTGTTTTTCTATGGTACATGAGAAAACAAACCCTTCCTACACACACCATAAAAAGATGTGTCATTCATTTTTTTTATTTTTTGTTTTTTTTTAAATAGGTGAGTCTCACACTTGATGTATCTATGACATGAGATTATAATCTCCTACAACATAAGATTTATTTTTCCCTACAAATAAAGCATAATTTTCGGACACATGAAGTTAATAGCAAAGTACTTGCAGGCATGGGCCCTCTCTAAGAATAAGTTCATGTGGGAGGATTCAAAAGATGTTCCTTAATCATAAAAGAAGCCAACAAATCGCATGGCTTTGACCCCACTGCTCAATCTGTCACCTCATTACATGTGTTTACAGTTTTGTGTACCCGTTTATGCTTTTATTTGTACCGTTTTTCATAAGCAATCATTTACATAAACAGGTAATCTCTAGTGAAGTGATATACCATAAAGCCATGAGATCTGAATTGGGAATGTCGCATTAATTGGATCATAATATATAGTGGGCCAATCATTGATTGCACTATACTTCATTAGTAATCAAATTATTTTAGCAAGTTTCCAATCAATGCTTCATTCTAAGTCAATTTTGCTTCTTCTTCTACATGAAGATCCATGCTGCAGCAAACACATGTACAAAATTACTACCAGAAAATTATCTATATTAGAACTACACAAAACACATAATTTATGAGTTTGATATATGCTGATCCTGAAATCTCAATTATTTTCACACAAAATATTTAGACAAGATATAAAACTTACAACTATGATTTTCTTATTTAGAATATATATATCCAACATTTTCTGTATCTTGATTTCCTAGTTTTGTTTTAAGCATGCCAGGGTCAAATTGTTGGCATATACATAATGAGACCTACTTGTTAAGGCAGATTAGCTTACCACACAGGCATACACATCATCACATCCACACAATAGTTTCCCATTTAACATATCTACAGCTTGAAATGACCCTCCTCCATCGCTTCTCTGCATCAATGATTGTTAGAGATATATAAAACCATTAAAGAGGCATTCGTTTAAGAGCTTAAACTTTTGGTTGAATTAATTCTTTGCATGAGTAATCAAATGACAGTACACATCAACCATATCTAACAAGACAACCTATAAAAGCATAGTATAAAACTTTTTTACCTTGTAATAGTCAACAGCAACAAAATTAGCCCAGCGATTACCAGCCACACTATAACAAGTCGAAAGCATATTTATGAGGTCTTCTGAATTATCTTTACATGTGGCTTGCTTAATTGGAATTGTTCTAAAGTGATTCACTAAAACCAAAGATTTGCTTCTGTCATTGAGTGCTGCTGACCCTGCACGTTTGGGACATCTTCCCTTAACCATCCCATCCTTCCCATCTGCATTCATAAACTCAACATTAACTCAAAACCAAAAACCATTTTGGTGTAAAAAAAATGTGAGTGTTAGAGATATATAGTCCCACATTGGTTGTATAAGCAACTAATGCGAAGTTTTTAAGCCGTTAGGCACTCCCACCCTTAGAACTAGCTTTTGGGGTGGTGTATCCAAGATTCTTTACATAATATCATAGCCTTAGCGTTTGAAATCTCACTGTCTCCCACTTTTTTTGTAGTGGAATTTCCACATGATGTAGGTGGGCTTGTATGTTGTCCACCCTTCAAGCCCAGTGGGCTCTCGTGTGAGGGGGCGCGTTGAGATATATAGTCCTACATTGATTGTATAAGCAACTAATATGAAGTTTATAAGGTCTTGGGCACTCCCACCCTTAGAGCTAGTTTTTGGGTGGTGTATCCCAAGATTCTTTACACTAAGAATAGATTGTGGAATGATTATTATATATGCACATATATATAAATGCTGCTCACACTGATTTTCAACCATGTAGTTCCACTGGTAAGCTATTCCTTCACTTTGTTCCTTGTGCCTCTGAGAGCCAAAGACAAGGAGCCTGTAATTTTTAGCAACCATGTCTTTCACTAAGGGCCAATCTTGGCCATCTTGAGGCATGCTTGAGACAGGAAACCAATATTTCATCAACCCAGAAGCTTTGAATACTTTGGTCAATCCTTTTGGTGCCTCAACATAGTCTTCTAATATCAGTGTCACAATCTCTGTTGGATTTCCTGATAGGAAGGTTTCCACTTCCTTGAAAGCATTTATGGCAGGTTCCTATTTTCAAATATTTTCAAGTAATATGTAACTATTTCAATAAAGCTCTTAATAGTTCTCAATAATCAGTCCTAATTGCTTGTAAAGTTTTTAAATTTTAGAGAAAAGCTCTTATAAATCACTTACAAATGCAGTGTACTCATGACACTTCCCTTTAAATGAATGGCACAACCATACATCTCCTTTGTAGTCATAGGTATCCAACATAAGGGCTCGAACTCCATTCTGCATATATATATTTAGGATTAGAATTGATGCCACCAAAGTTTCTCAACTTCAACAATGAAAACATTCAATTATAACTCAGTGATCTTACATTTAATTGCTGAGAGATACTGTCTTCTTGATTTATGAAGGTAAATAGTAAAGACCCATTAGGGATTGGCCTTTTTCTATTTGCAAAAGAATTGTGGGTTGTCAGATATGCATATTTGTTGAACGGCAAAGAAGTATTCTGTGCAATTGGAATTTGTAAATTGTAAGTACATCAGAAAATTAAAACCATTATATCAAAAGGTTTTGCTGTTAAAACTAGGAGTCTTCATCGATCAACGCATGGAAACCATTTCAAACCGCGGATCCAAACCAATTCAAACCGCGGTGACTGATAATCCAATAAATTGAAAATTGAAAAGAAAAAAAAATCTACAAATTTTAATTGAATTAGATCGATTTTCGGATTTGTCGATGAAAACCGATCCAATATATTAATTTCCCTCTACCTATCTGGTATTTTCCTAATCATAGTCCAAAAGTTTTTAAACCCAAATCCATCAACTAAATCTAATAAAAAAACCTAATCAGATCTCATCAATAAAATAAAATTTCAATTCATAGTCACATCTCATCAATAAAATAAAATAAAATTTAAATAGAACTTCATATCTCATTGCCAAAAAAAAAAAAATTACAAAACCAATATATTTTTGCACAATATTCGTGAAACAAATTTTAGAATTTTCAGAACGCCGAAAACCGATCCAATCACCAAAAAAAAAAGGATTGGATCAGATCAAATTTGAAAAAATCTGGATCGTATGATTTTTGCTTCCAAAATTGATCCAATCTAAGATGCAAATACACCGATCCAATCCAAGACGCAAACACCCTAGTTAAAATTGATACGTGCGTGCATATCCGTGCGTGCATATCCGTATTTATTTATCTATTTATATATGGTATATGTTCACCGATCTTTTGTTAGATTAAGCCGATTTTGGAATTCTCAAAAGTTTTAAAGTCATATTTTTATTCTTTTCTCTTTTTTTTTGGTAATAAACCTTTGTTTTTCCTTAAGTAATTGTTAGGCTGCTTTCAAGAAAAAATGTGGCATTTCTCTTTAATTTAAGCTATGCGATTTATAAGTATACATAAAAACCTTAATTTTTAAAAAAGAAGTGATATGAATATTGATACCAAAAGCTTGAATGGGCTTGTTGTTGTTGATCTCACACATCTTGACCCCTGAAATTTTAGAGGGCAAGAGCTACAAAATAGGCCTGCTGCACAGTCCCCATTGGACGAGCACTTACCCAAGAGCTGCAAATACAGAGAACTTATCATCTCAAGAGAGACAAAGAGATAGATAAAGGAGAAGAAAGAGTTGACAAAAAAAAAAATAAAGGTACGAATCTCATCTCTTTGTGAGAGTGAAATGATATAAGTTATGTCATTTAAAAAATAAACACTTTTTCGATATATTCATTTATTAATACTATTATCCCTTCAATATGGGCCCAAATTAATGATGGCCCAAATGATCTTCAACCGGGCCGGGAGACACAATCAAGCCCATGAGAAAAACATCTCAGTCATAACCTGACGGCGTGTTGACGATGAACCTGAAGACCAAGTCCCAGGAATTCAAAGTTCACGGAAACAACACAACACAACCACCAATCTAATTATCAGTGTCTCATCTATTCCCAACAAACTCGGACTCCAAACACAAACAAACATGCCAACCCTCTCCAATTGCTACACCATGCAAGATGCATCCCGACACAACACCATAGATGATTGCTGGATCGTTGTCGATGGAAAGGTATCACCTTTTCCATAAACCATTTCTTTCTTTCTCAAATTCCCCACCTGGGTCTTTCCCTCTTCCTTTCTTCCCTTCTGTTTTTCATGTCTCTTGCATAAAAACTCTGTCTTTGTGTTCTGTGCTGTCCTATGATAATTGTATTTTCATTTTTTATTTTTATTTTTTTTGTCTTTGTTGCTATTTAGTATTCCTTGTCCTTTAGGGTAAGTTTGAAGCTCTCGATTTTCTTTTCTTTTTTTATGGTACTGTTTGGTCCTTTAGGGTAAGGTTGTGACCCTTGTGACTGGATTTGAAATGTCTTCTGTTTTTTCAACGATGAATAAACTGCCTTTGGGCTAGATGAGTTTTTTAAATGCATGGGTTTTGTTTTGAGATGATAATAGAATAGCTTGTAGTATTCATTGTTCACGGCCTTTACTTTCACATAGACCAAATAATTAATGTTTTGGATTTAGATGGATGAGTGTGTTGCTTATTTTTACTGGTTAAGTGTCTCTTGTTACTATGATCCATGAGTGTACATCTAGAATGTTTCGGTTTGACTGCATTATTTGTTGTTGTTTTTTTAATTCAGTATATAGAAAATTCCCATATGAGTTATTATTTGCAGGCCTTTCTGTGTAGATTTCATCACTTATTTTGTCATCATCGTTGGACTTTATCACCCTTGTTTCCATGATTCATATCATCTGCGATTTTTCAGCTACTTGGCTTCTTGTTTTTCTATATAAATAAATTATAATGCATGACCTAACTATCTTAGATACTTCTCTACCATCTTGTCCTCAGGGGAACTTGGCATACCTTTGGAGAATACCTCATACCTTCTGTTTTAGTTTCTCTGACACACCTTAATATCTTTGTCTCTATGATACACTTTTCCGAGTTGCCTAACATTTTATATTATAATCACCGTTGGACTGTCCTCACCCTGATAAATGAGTTACTTCTTTTTCTTTTTTAAATATAAAAGGGAAAAACTGTGCTAATCATCACATACTGTGCTTCTATATTAGTTACACACTGACACTTACTGGTATCCATTACAAGCTTTATGTCTGAAGTATGTTTCAATATATGCTAGGCAACCTCATGCTTTTGACATTTCTTGTTCTCATGAAAGACATTTCTACCTTTCATTTTACATCCTGCTTTATTCATCTAGAAACAAAAAAAAATTGAGATTTCGTTTTCATGTTTGTGCTGTTAGGTACCCTCATACAACTACCAAAGCATGGGGTTACATCAAAACATTTTAGTCATTTTTTATGGTCCTTCTATTCTCCTCGAAATGTTTGGTCATAGAAAATTTTATGTAATTTCAGAATGACTACGTGTTGGCAACTGCACCTCTTGGAAACTCTTTTTGCTATATCTTTATTTAGTTGCAATGGAAGGCATAGTAATAACTTATAACCATGTTTTATTTATGCCATGTTTCTATTTCTACTTGTAGTTATCAGTTATTTTATATGTTTGCAACTCTCTGTAAAGTTACATGGAGTCAAGAAGCTGGTTAAATAGGGAATGGGGGCCAATTTGTTGTAAGGCCGGTGGAGTGGTAAAGTTGTTCCTTTATGACCGAAAGGTCAAGGATTTGAATTTGGGAAACAACTTCTTTGTAAGCATGCAAGGGTAAGGTTATGTACAAAGATTGCCCTCGCCTCTATCCTCGTTAATCGGGGTTTAGTGGGGAGTGGTTTTATTGTAAGTCACAGTAATTAATTGTTACACATTGGTTATTGTTTGTTAGATTTCCTTTCCTTTATGAAGCAACTAATCTACCTGTTGCTACGATGATTCATGATAGTTTCTTTTACCTATAGCTATTGGTGTTCCGTCATGTGTGGTATATGATTGAGTAAGTGGTGTTTGAAAGCACTTTGCTGCCCATATAGTGGTGACTTCTGTTCTGCACATTATTAGGGTATCATTTGTACTCGTAGTCCAGTTAAAGTCGATGTTTAATTGCGGCTTGGTAACTTATCAAGATAAGGAATTCTGAAACATGCATTAATGATATTTTTCTGTCTGCATTGCATTAGATTCATTTGTTGTTATCATCTTGCAATAATTTTTACATGTTAGAATATTGAGATTCTACAAGTCTTATTATTTCAGGAGTTTTATTGTGCCTGTCTTGTACTACAATAGTATTTGACTTAAAAAATTAGTATGAACAAGAGTATTACGTGATTTTTTTATATCAAATTTCTCGTTCATTCTATGTCTTTGATGGATTGGGTGCCTTTTTCTTCTTTGGTCATGTTGCTGGCTTGGTTTTGCTAGGATTTCCTCTGCCTTTTGCTACATTGAACTGTCCATGGTTTGTTTGGACGTCGTGTGATGATCACCATGTTTTTTTGCTGTTTGGTCTTATTCCTGCATGGGTTACTGTATTTTACCCATTTTGGCTATAATTCTTCCGGTTTGGCTATGGCTTGTATTACCTTATTCCTGAATGGGTTGCTGTGTTTATGTCCTGTTTGGTACCATTTTATTCTGATTACGACGTTTGGTTCTGTTTTTATCTATTCTTGCTTGTTTGCTATATATTACAACTTACAAGTTGAATGTATTACCTTGTTTTTATCTGTCATGTTTTTAGAGCCAACTTCAGTTTTTCGCACTGTAGAATTTTCTTATGTTTTTGAGTCCGAAATTCGAACTTGTGATTATTCTTGCTGCTTGAAGCTTCAAAGTGGATTTCAGTGATGTCTTTTCTGCCTCTTTCCTGGTTTGCCTCTCTATTTGTTACATGATTTTTAAATTTGCCAATGCAGGTATATGATGTGACGCAATATTTGGATGATCATCCTGGTGGAGATGATGTAATCATTGCCGCAACAGGTACTTCCTTATGCTCCTTATATTTTATTTCAATATAAAAATAAACCTTTTCCATTAAACCCCAAATAGCAAAGGTTGGGTGAGAGAAATCCTTTTACGCAATTTTATCTTTGTATATTTGCAAAGAGGTTATTTTTCAAATTTGAACTCATTATTTTTCGGTTACTGAGAAACAGTTTTACCATTGTCCTAGCTCGCTTTAGTATATTTTATTACACTATGGACCGCAAAAATAAACCTGGTAAAATTCATCCATTTAAAATCTTAATACATCTTAGTGTTTGAAATTTTGTGAAGGGAAAGATGCAACAGATGATTTTGAAGATGCTGGCCACAGCAAAAGTGCAAGAGAACTTATGGAGCAGTATTGTATTGGTGAGCTTGACACAACATCTCCAATTTCCACCAACAAACATTATTCTGAAAATTTGTTGCAGCTGATAAAGCATTATTATTTAGCTGTTCCCGTGGCCGCTGTTGGGATCTCTGTGGTAGTTGGTTTCTTATACTTACGTAAGAAGTAATGTTACTCTACAACTCCACAATTATTATTCTTTTACATTGTTGCTACTGAAAATGAATCATTGCAACAAATTTTGTATTGCTTGAAGGATAGAAATTATAAGAATGCTGGCTTATTTCAAAATAATAAGAATTGATTATATGCATTAACATTACATTGAAGGATTGATCAAGGAATCGATGATCAAACATGTTTTTTGCAGTTTTATTGACTGATTTGTTGGAGAATTTATTTTAAATTTTTTTTTTCAAAAAGAAAAAGTTCCTTTATATTTGCTATTTTTGTTTATTTTTATTCACAAAATTTACTATTTTAATATACGTGTATGCCTTTGGAACCTGATACCGTTGTTTAGTTTTTGGATTTTGATTTTGAAAAATCTGGTATATTAACTGCTTAGTGTGTTAAATATATCTCCTCAACATGTAACCCATTATGAAGCAATTTCTGCATCATGAACTTTGTTTTGGAGCTGTGAAATTCTGAATCTTTTGTGACTTTATTAATCGAATGTGTGATACAAAGAAGGAAGTGAGATAACGGTTCTGTTTGATTTCTGTTTTCAAAAATAGTTTTTTAGTTTTTAGAAAAAAAAATTAAAAAATTTGTTTGGTAAGACCCGTTTTATAAAAAATGTTTTGAAAATTATAACTTTTTTTGTTTTTAGAATCAAATTTAGAGAACGTGTCTGAGTTATTTTTGTTTTCTGTTTTGATTTTTAATTTTCAAAAAGAAAAAAAATAGAAAATAATAGTTTCCATAATTATTTTATAAAATAATTTTAAGAAAAAAAAAAATCAGAACACATTCAAATAGATCTCACATCTCTTCTTCAAAGATTTACAACTAGCTAGGGCACCACGACTTGGAAGATGGTTGCTCTAATGCTTTCTTCTAAACAGTACCGGTCACCCATAAAAAATAACTTTTAAATTGTATTTTTTTTTTCTTTCTTATAAAATAATATTATTTGAGAAATGAGATCTGCTAGAGTTCAAAAAAGATGCAATAAAATTCTAATTATGTACTTTTAGGTAATTATATTTAAATTTTTATTTTATCACAAAATATATCATTTCAATGATTTTGATTTTTACTGATTTTATCTGTTTCTGCTCAGATTTGAGGGGTGTCTTGAACAACTCCCATTAATTACTGGTATGTGTTGTTCAAGAATAACGTTATACTGTATAAAAATGAAGGAAATCTCTAAATTAATCTTATAAAATCATTTATAATATTAAATTTTTTAAATTTTCTTATTAAATCAATGTTTTAAAAATATAAAATAATTATTAAACTTTTTTTTTGGTATTATCACTTTAATTGCTTATATCAATAAATATAAGAACATGTTAAACCTTCGAAAAAAATTTAATAATAAAAACATAAAATAATATCTACAAAAAAAAAAATAATAATTTCATACTTTTTAAAGGTTTGACAAAAAATCTCTCCACAAAAGTATATACAAAGAGATAGAAAAATATACATTATGAAATAAAGTACTCATTTGTTCAAATTAAGACAATAAAATTGCATGTATATAACAATCATATGTATTATGTATTTATTTATTTTTTAGAAGTAATATGTATTATTTTACACGTAATAAAATTGAAATAATAAAAAAAGTAAATTGTTTTGTTCTTTTATCTTTTTATAGTTTAAACAAAACTGTATAACTTAATATAAAGAATAATATGTATATTTTATTTTTATATTTTTTTTTACGGTCCGGATCTTGTCTCTGTTTTTCAGCAATGGAAGGAAAGGTAAGTGCCACTATTGTTGTTTATGCTGATTTGCCATAACGAAGCTAGACATGTGGGACTCACATTCGTAACTTCTTTCAGTCATGTTCAGACCAAGACACAGAAAAATACAATATGATACTAATCATTTATTCAAATTCATTGTTTTCTCAAAGCACTCATGACCCACAAGTAACTTGGCTCATCTCCCAGTCAATAAAGTACTGAAAGTGGCAAAGCACAGAATCAAATTAACCGATCTATGGCTTCCCACAACCATATAAAACATGCTTTGGAGAAAGGGTTTTAAGGACTGGATTCCTTTCAAAGAAATTAGTTGGCCTCAACTCAAATCCAGTGCTCAATAGTGGCATTATTGGGAAGTCTTCCTGGCATGGAACATGGTGGATTCCAACTACATACCACAGCACGATATCCTTGTTCTCAATACTTCTATTCCTGCAATCATTAATTTGCATTTTCAAAACAAGTAGAGAAAGGGATAAGATATTCTTATACCGGTGTAAAAATAATAAGTCTTATATCAAATTTTAATAATTGATTTATTTATATTTAACGGCTCAAATATGTAATAAATAAGAACCATTAGATATAAATAGGATCAACAATCAAGATTGAAAGTATTACTTATATCGGTGTAAAATAAAATAAAATTTCAACCCATGACCATAGGCACAAAAGTTAAGCATGCTTACATTTTAGTCCAAATAGCTAATGTATCTTCTCCACGGCTCTGATCAACATATAGTCCACCAGCCCATTTCTCAGTCCTATTATATGGGGTAACCCAAATATTGTAGTTGGTAAAAGCACCTCTTGTTTGAGGGTAATCATCCTCTATCAGAAGGGGATGTGCCGCAGCATTTGGAATCAGACGGTACCCTACATCATTTCCAGTGGAGGTCTTCTTGTTAGGATTCACTAGTGCCAACTCAGAAGGGCTCATCCCAAGCTTGGTCTTTGCATCAGTTTCAGTCTTAACAACTTGAGTTTCAGTTGTCCAATAGCTCTTTCTCTTTGAACTTTTGTCAGTGACTTTCACAGTCTTCAGATTTGTCTTCACAAAGGAGTTGTCTACACCATCAATGTCAAAGTCAAGATGGTATACGTAATAGTGATCATGGTAAACCCCAACGCTGTGTTCTGAGACCAAAGTGCCATGCATATCTTGCTTCATCTCGTCTTTGTGCTTAACATCCACTGCCTTAATTTCCAGCATGCCTGATAGTGATATCTATTGGAGCATGTTGAAGGATCGAGTTAAAATTAGATTGTTGTAGAACATTTCCCATTATTAAGGGTTGTCATTGTTAAAAAGTTAAAACTTAAAATGCATCATACCACAAACATAGAAGTTAAATGTCATTGTAGAACATCTCTCATCAATAAGGGTTGTCATTGTCAAAAGTTAAAAGCATCATTCCACAACATTAAAAGTTAATGTGTAATTAGATTCATGTTCCCAAACTTATAATTAAAAATGAGACGTAGCATGGGGAAACAGTACATACCTCAGGCTTGATTGAGCCACTTGTCTTGAACTCCCAATCCATTACATTATCGTAGTTGCCCACAGTGACCACTGATCTAACCACTAGACTGACACCCGACCTAACTTCTCGTATCTAACGAAAGCCATACATGTCACTTTCATTTCCGACAAATGTACATAAATAAATTTAAAACAATAAGACTGAACAAACACAAGAGAATAGAAAAAGAATTTTATGTTTATTATAGTGATTGTGTAATATTATAGAGATTCGTTTTACGTGTGATATTTTTTTCTTTTTTCTTTTGTTTTAAAATGTGTGGACCCCATAAAATGTTATGTGTGTATGAAAATTTGTTATGTTATGTTAAAGGAGGAAATGAAAACCCATAGAAAAAAGGTCAAATTATTTAACTGCTTTGGCATAACTCAAAATAGAGTTATGTTTATCTTATTTTATATGAGATAAATAATTTTTTTACACACACAAAAAGGAGTTGGATCCCACCCACCATTCTTTTCTCTTTCTTTTTAACCTGTGGCTTCCCCTTATACTTTTATTTGTATAATATGAGATAAAAAATTTCCTATAATATAAGAAAAATATATCCCCTGAAAATAAATATAAAATCTTGAAAAGAGTGTAAAAAGGGTACATTATCCCTTGATCCTATTGTGAAAGTGTGAATAGTGATCAAAATGTCACATTTTGGTATAAAAAATTTCTCAGATATCACGTAAATAGTATTTTTTATAAAATTGTCACGTGTCATAATTCGCTATCACCGGTAGCAAATTTTGTGGTCAATAATTTCGTGACACGTGATTATATTACAAATCAAATTCATTATCACTGTTAGCAAATCATTACACGTCAACTTTTTCCTGCGAAAATGTGTCAAGTGTCATAAAATTATTGGTGAACATAATTTGTTACCAGTCATAGCAAATTACGTCACGTGGCAATATGTTAAAAAATATTGTTCGTATAGCATTTAGGTTAAATTTTTAACAAAAAGTGACATTTTGATGTTGCCTAAAAATGAACAAATAAACTTTAAGAAAAGGGATACACTTACTTCCTCGTTGGGAATGCCTGTTTCTGTGTGACGCCAATTGATAGCGCCATGATTTTCAAACACGCAAAAAGCATTCTCCAAGTGTTGTGGGGTACCATCACGCCCCGCATAATACACATCAAAGAACTGAGCGTGTGGGGGACAATCGTGCAAGGGCTCCAAAGAAACCATAGACTGACCAAACCCAAACTCACCAGCATCAAAGAAAGTCTTATAATACCATTCCTCACTTGGGTCTTGGTACGGCACAAACAGCTCTGAAATGTATCCTCTGTATAACACGTGACGAAATTTGTGTACCTCAGCATCGTAAATTCTTGCTGTTGAAATTATTATACCAGCTCGTACATCATACCCTATATGAAAATTCCAGTTCGCCCAGCTAAACAAACCACACAAAACAATGTAAGTCAGTCACTACACAAACCATGCGCACGTACGTAACATGTTACCTAATACATACATATACTCACTCGTGCCTGTATTCCTTTGAATATAAGTTTTTTCAGCAGATTTCATACAATATTTATTGATTCAACCATAATTGGGGAAATATCTTTTATGGTACAGGGATCACCCAATAATCTGGTGCTCCCTCTCACAACATCAATTTTCACTTTCACTTTTTATCCCTGCTATTTTTTCTCATTTCCACTCTTATCCTTCCATTTACACTAAGGGACCACCAAAAGAACGGTGATCCCGGACCACGTTAAATAATCTCCATAATTGGACCACATAATATTCAAAAAAATAAAATAAAAATAATAATGTCAGTCCTAGAGCCAATTGATCTACGGATAAAAGGGGTTACATCGACATTATGAGGTTGGGTAAGCAAATGAGAGAACATGTTGAAATGAGACAGTTTCATAGGAAAAGGAGATATCTCTTGTACGGAAAATTTATTCCGTACTCTGTACGAGACATTCTCACAAGGGAAGAGGATATCACTTGTGTACGGAAAATTCTCTGGGAACTTATTAAGGCTTCATTTTTTAAAGTTGGAAAAAATGATCCATTTAATTGCATTTATTTAACCAATTTCTTTTTCGGAGCGATATTCTTTTTTTTTTCTTTCTTTTTTTGATAATTTCGGAGCGATATTCTTACTTATAAAAAAAAAGTCATTATCAACTTAATACCTATATAATTAGGGAAATATTTTTCTCATTTCGTTGGAGATAACTATCTCATGTTATACACTCATCGAATTTTGTGCCAGTTTTTTTTTGTTTTTTTTTTTTGTTTTAAATTGTGGACCCCACATATTTATCTCACACACATGAGAGAACTATCTCAAGCAACATGAGATTAGTAACTCCCATATAATTATCATCGAATCAGAGAGAAAATACTAAAAAAAATTGAAGTGAGAAAAAATATTAATCCAATGATAATTAGATAATTACTAAGTTGATAATAAATTTTTGAGTAAATAACATTTTAGGTCCCTAACAAAAAACACGGTCTCCATTTAGTCTCCTACAAAAAAAAAAATTAATCAGTTGGTCTCTATGATATTCAAAGTGGACCCATTTTACTCCTTTTTGAGGGATTAATGTGAATCTTTTTTAAATTTATGAGGGACCACGATTCCAATTAAATGGGTCCACCTTGAATTTGTTAGAGACCTTAAGATTATTTTATTTTATTTTTTGTAGAAGACTAAAGTAGGGATCGTGTTTTTTTGTTAGGAATCAAAAATGATATTTACTCTAAATATTTTTAATAATAAGAATATTATCATGCTTCTTTATAGTTAATTTTTCTTTTAATAAAAGTGTTCTTCCTCTTGTAAGTTGGAGAAAAAGACCATTTTAAAAATTTTGGATAAAAGAATTACCTGATTAAAGCTGATTGAATAAGTTTTTCCAAAGTAATGCAGTGAAACATGTCAACTATGCTGACGGGATTAGTCCTGTCACTGATACTTACGGGACTCGTGTCACGTTAGCGCCACGCGGGCAGTCCAATTACCATAAAGCTTCGGAAGGCCATAACTTGTGACTCGGGTATCCAAATCAGATGATTTTTTTTTATTTCACATAACTTTTCAAGATCTATGCAATGACACCTCATTTGATATATTTTATCTCCCACAAATATAATTTAAAGATCTTCTGGATAAACGTTCTTGTGATTGTGGTACAATTATTACAGATTCAAACAATGTTTGTGGGAGATAAAATATGTCAAATGAGGTGTCATCGCATAGATCTCGAAAAGTTATGTGAAATCAAAAAAAAATATCATCTGATTTGGATATTCGAGTCACAAGTTATGGCCTTCCGAAGTTTGGAAAAACTTATTCAATCAATTTTAACCGGATAATTCTTTTACCCAAAAATTTTAAAATGATAATTTAGCCTGTAAGTTGTAATCACCATTTCCCAAATACACATATCATTTTTATTTTTATTTTTTGGATAGATACACGCATCATTTTATCTCTTCCTTTCTTATTCCTGTCAGTCATGAGTCATAGTCAGATAATCCATGAGAATATGAAAAAACAGAAACAATATCTAACTGTTTTATATGTTGTGTAAAAGCGTTACCTGACACTGTGGCCTTTGATGGTGAACCCTGGCCCGTCTGGTTGATGGGAAGCAAAAGAATGAAGCTTTGGACCGAACGGTGGTTTCATATGTGAAGCCCTGTATTCGGTGTTTTCTGACTTAGGAACAGGTTCCATAGATTTATCATGGTACTGAATAATCTTCATGTCATCAATATCTGCAAGCATTGTTATTCCATTAATAGGCCTCACATAGATATTAGCAGTGTCTTCCTTCATGAAGCACTCGATCCTCAAAGCCCTTCGGCTCTTAACTTCCCCATACCACCCAACCGTGAAATCAGAACACACCACTTCAGAGAGATTCAAACCCCTCTTCTTCACCGACTCAATAAAGGGACCATATTTCAGCGGCAACACACTGGCCTCGCTTTGTTCATCAACGGTTAGTGTAGGGAAACCATTTCCACGTCGAACTTTGTCAGAGACAATAATGTTCGAGGATCTTAGGTTGATTAAGATCTCGTGTATTTCGCTGTTGACCATAACGATGACGAAGGCATTTCGTGAGGTTTGAACACGGGAAGGGGAAGATACCCATTTGAGGACAGTGGTTTTTTGAGGGTCATCTAGGCCAACGTAGTGGAAGTTGAGCCTGTGAGTTGAAGTGGGATATTTCTTTAGGACTATAGTTTGGACAAGTGTTATCTCTTGTTTTGATAGAGGGTCAAATGGGTGGTGTGTCAGTGGGAGCGGGCTAACGGAGATACTTGTTGCTTGTGTTTGGAAGATGAACAACAAGGAGAAGAAGAGTGTGAGCAGGGACAAGAGCCTGAGAAGTTTCATGGTGCAATTGCTGTGGCATTAACTTGCTCTGGACAATGGATAGCTTCTCCTGTTGCCCTTAAAAAGACATTAGATTCTGTCTTTTCGATGTACTATTTATTTCGTAGGAGATAAAGTTACAATCTATACATACGTAAAAAATAAACACGTGAGATTCGTTACATAATTTTATATAATTTTTTTTACATAAGTTGGTAGTAGAAGATTTTGGTAGAAGAAGATTTTGATACTAAGAATATCTTTTCTCTTTTATATAATACTATATATTTTCAGGAAAAAAATGTTTATGCAGTCAATGGAGTTATCTGTATTTGTTCGTTTTAGTATTGAAATCTTAAAAAATTATTATAACCATGAAATAAATTAAAATTATAAAAATACCATGATTTCCCCTCAAATACTGCAGATAACTTATCTGCAATAACTGCGAAAAAAA
Source organism: Gastrolobium villosum (assembly GCA_032173675.1). NCBI lineage: Eukaryota > Viridiplantae > Streptophyta > Magnoliopsida > Fabales > Fabaceae > Gastrolobium > Gastrolobium villosum. The sequence continues at coordinate 715,669 of JAVKPL010013638.1, read as the reverse complement.
CGAACTCATATTTTTATGTGTATGTAAAAAATAATTTTTTATTTCTCTATTAATTTATTGATTTCCGAATAATCTGATATATTGAGTCACATAATTTGCTTTGCTATTGGTTAGCAAATATATGATAAATGGGCTAGGCCAGCCTCACCTATATTAGGGCAGGCTTGACCTATTATAAATAGTAAAATAGAACAGGCTTAGATTTTTTAAAAGTCTATTTAAAAAATAGGCCATAGGCTTTTTTTTGCATGTCGAGTCTATAAGCCGGCCTATATCATATTATTATTTTAAATAAAATTACTATTTTAGTAATTTTGAATAATAAAAAAATATTGTTTTAGTTATTTTTTTAATTATTGAATGTTTAATAGGTTTAAACAGACTAAAAGGCATAGGCCAAGTCTTTTATTTTTTTAAATATGTGAGTGTAATTTGGGGCCTACTCATACTAAGTCAGGCTAGACCCAATAATTTTTATACCGACCTACAAAATCTAGCCTAACCTAAGCACCTATTTACACCGCTAGTTACTTGATGGTTGGATTAAAAAAAAACTAGAAACCCATGTCAATTAGAGTAAAGTTGGCACTTGACAAGGTATATCTTAGAACTAACCCTGTTTTATTAGTTTTGGCTTGGATCGCCAATTAAACCCTAGCATTAGTCCACCTTATATCAGCTAGCGAGGATCAATTCGTAACATAATCTCGTCGACGAGTCTGTAGTTGTTTCTCTGGAACTGTAATGTAATCTAATCCACTGAATTACAGACAAATAATTTTAGTCACAGTCCTTATTATTATTTTAAAGAAAAAGTATGTATTATTTTAAAGGATATAAAGTTGTGTCATTTCAAGTGAGAGAAATAGATAAATTATGGGAGAGAATGGAGGGAAAAAGTTTTAAAGATGTGGATCCTATCTACTGAAAGAACGTAATGTGTGTCATTTAAAATGACACACATTTCCCCCTTATTTTAAGATAAACACATAATGGCAAAGAAAGTTGAATATCCTTCCCTGCTGATTAGTTCACTTCTAGAAACAAAAGTGCGCTTTTTATTCGTTTTAACTGGGGAAGAACATTTTTTTCTTTTTTCTGTTTCTAATCAGACAACAATTAATTTATGATAAGTTAACCTAGGGATTTCATTAAGTTTGCATATAATATTATTTTGACTAATAAATTTTAAGGATATAGTTAAATCTTATCAGTTAAGAGAGAAAGGAAACGAAGATGATGTAGTATATTTCACCAAAAAAAAAAAAAAAGATGATGTAGTATAGTTAATTAGTTGGTTTAACTAATACGTGCTTGATTCAGTTAAAAAAGATCTTGGATTTTAGTCCTTGTGAAGGCAAATAAAAAATAAAAAAATTGAGAGAGCTATCCCCACATTAGATACACATAATAATCAAAAAACTGAATTCAGGATTTTTAAAAATCAGTTCATGAACCAAATTGAATTTTAAAGAACCAGTTCATGAACCGAACTGATTTTTAAATGAATTCAAGAACTCAACCGAACTAATTTTATTTCTTTAATTTTTAATTTCTTTTCTTTTCTCTTCTTTTTAGAATAGAGTTGACCCGAACCGATTTTGAATCGAATCGAACCGTTTTCAACTGAATCAAACCATTTTCAAATCGAACCGAATCTGTTTTGAACCGAACTGAATATATTTCGAATCAAACCGTTTAAACCAATTTGATTTGGTTTTTTGAAAATTTTAGTTTATTTCGACCCATACATACCCCTACCCACCATATGTCCCGAACAATATTCCAATAGCATATGTTTTATCAAAAAAATTGATATAATGAATAAAAGGAACGTTACTTTCCTTCTTATTTTGTTTTTTATTTTTAATTTGAGAAAAGTTTTAAAAGGCCCCATATTTTCATTTAGAATCAATTACCCCTGGAACGCACCACAAGGGAAATTAAAAATAGTGTTTGAAGTTAACATTTACAAATAAAATAATAGAATTAAAAATAGAAATTAAAAGGATAACCAAATATTTGTAAATAAAGGTAATTCAAAAGGATAGCCAAATAGAAACCAAAAAATAAAAAATCATAGATTAATGGAATACTTTATTTTTTTCTTCTTTTTTGTTTTTTTTCTAAATAAAAAATGAAATTAAAAGCTATTAAGATGAAGTTAAAATGTTTTGTTTCAAGAATAAGTCTTATTATATTTGAAGCATTCAATAACTTTTTATAAATGCTGAATTGTAACAATCCAGTCATTAGATTAAAAGTTTTAATTCAAATATAGTCAATAATGTATTGCATATCTTTATTTCTTTATTTTAAAGTATAATATATTTTTAAAACTTAAGTAATTATTAAATATAAAATTAAATGCTTATAAATATTTTACTATTTTCAATAAATAAATTTTTTAAAATTTATAGTCTTAAGAAAGGACTGGATAATATAAGTCTTCATAACCGAGCCTAAAATAAAAGGATTATATGCCACTAATATATATATATATATATATATATATATATGTATATGGGTCATGATCATTTTATACAAGTGTAAGTTACACTATTAATCTTGTCCGTTAATCTCATTTATATCTAAGGGTTCAAATTTTTTAGTAATGTGAGCCATTAGATACAAGTGAATCAATGGTCAAGATTGAATTGTAAGAATATCCTGTCCCTATATATATATATGGGCAGGATCATCACACACCGGTGTAAGACTAAAAAGTCTTACACCAAATATTAACCATTGATTTTCTGCATCTAACGGTTAAGATTTATTAGGTCTCACTCATTAATTAATTTTTAATTCCCAATAAATCTCAACCATTAGATGCACAGAAATCAACGATTAAGCTTTGGTGTAAGATTTATTATTCTTATACCAGTGTAAATTGATCTTATTCCTATATATATATATATAAGATAACTTTTGTGACCTCAAAACAACTTTGTAAAACTTTTTCTGATTTATGTTGGGTTGCTTACCCCAATCCTAAGATGATGCATTTTGATATATTTATTGGAAAAATGTTTATCCTTTTAAATGACACAATTTATATTATTTCACTCTCATAAAGAGATAAGACTCATACCTTTATTTTTTTGTCAACTCTCTTCTCTTTTATCTATCTTTTTCTCTCTTTTAAAATGTCACAACTTTATGTACTTTAAAATAACACATATTTTTTTCCAACATTTATTTATGTATAAAAAAGAAGAAGAGAGATAACATTTATAAGAAAAACAATAAACAATATACTAAAAAATAATAATAATAAACAAAGGGTTCTGCTGCATTGCCGGCTTATAAAAGAAAAACAGGTCCGTCTTGTCATAATCACCGTTGCTTGTTTAAGAGAATAAAAGAAATTTTCAATTATGAAGGGCGAAGGCACTGTTTTTCAATTATTATTTTTTTTATTGATACACACACAGGAACTGTTTTTCATTTGATAAATAAGGTTTCGGTGGCGGTCCGACCGAGTCTCCACACATTTAATTATGTAATTAATAAGTTATGGGACAGTTGAGGCCATATATAGTATTTGGGTTTTATAATTCTTATTAAATATGATAATTGAAATATTCCTATACATTTTTTGATTTTGGTGTTGAGGTGTATCTTATACATAATTTTTTTCTAATATATGTATTTCACATATTTTTTATCTCTCCAAGATATAATTTCAATTCTCACGTAACTTTAGAATTATGATCGATATTACAACATTATGACTAAACACAATCAGTTTCCCATTCTGCTGTTCAGGAATCAAGATCAGACAAACAATCGCTACGGGACAGTTGAGAGTTGAGACAATATGGGCTTCTTTGGTATGTGGATTCTCCGTGAAAACTTGGGAAAATGGGATAGGAAAAAATATTTTTTCATGTTTGATAGATAATTTGTTAAAATATTTCTAGGAACATTTTTTCCTTGATATTCTGTTTTACACTACCGATTCTTATTACAAAATACCATTTTATACATGAGAGTTGAGACAATATGGACTTGTTTGGTATGTGGATTCTCTGTGAAAACTTGGGAAAATGGGATAGGACAAAATATTTTTCTATGTTTGATGGAGAATTTGTTAAAATATTTCTAGGAACATTTTTTCCTTGATATTCTGTTTTACACTATCAATTCTTATTACAAAATACCATTTTATATATGGTATTTCTTTTTCCCCAACCGGTGGGGAAGTATTCAATTTTGTTGGGTCAAATTATCCCTCCTCTCTCGTCCTCTCTTTGCTCTTTGCGTCAATAGAAGGAGAAGCAACTTCAAAGATTTTTGTTTTGTTTTGTTGGCGTGAAATCATCACCGCTACGCTATTAATTTAGAATGTGTCATCTCCCGACAAAATTTTGATGCATCGGATATATTTAAATGAATACATTTTTTTTTCAAAAATAATTTTTTTTTAATGTGACGTGAAAAAGAATTTTCAAAAATAGTGAAAAAAAATTAAAATGTGAAGAACAAAATGTACCTAATTAAATATGGAAAAAATATTTATCCTTTTAAATGACATAACTTATATACTTTCACTCTCACAAAGAAATGAGACTCACATCTTTATTTTTTTGTCAACTCTCTCTTCCTTTAACTATCTCTTTATCTCTCTTAAAATGACACAATTTTATCTCCTTTAAAATGATACGCTTTGCCCATTAAATATATCTGATCCACCAAACTTTTGTCGCCCATCTACAACCTATCCTCGCAACCAGTTGCTCATAGTACATCCATCATTGAAAAAGCCAAAGAGCAAAAGAGGGTACAATCACTTTTGGGCAGCAACGTTCTATGATGCAGTCTCCAACGCTAAACGAGTGGACATTGGGAGCTTTCTGTCCTCCGAGTCCGAGGACATGGGTCCTATGCAATTCAATAATATACCCAGAGTCTTTACACAGATGGCTTTTTCATCGTACAAAAGCAAATTTTTAAATAAAATATCAAAACAATTCAAAATTAAAAAAGATTTATTAAAATAATACGTATTTAAGGGATGCGCAATCAAATCTCCCGTGGAATTGGAGCATGTATGGATATCCGACAAATTAGTCGCAATCATTTTGCTACAGCATAATTGTGGTTAATTTTTATTAAGTTATGCAGGATTATGGGTGTTCATCAACCAATCCAAATCGATTTAAATCACGGTAACCGAACCAAAAAATCGATAACCGAATATACCAAAAATCGAAAAACCGAAAGAAAAAAAAAACCATACATTTTAATTGGATTGGATCGGTTTTTGGATGGGTTGATGAAAATCGATCCAATCCAAAACGATCCAATATATTAATTCCTTTCTACCTACTTGAGTCTTTTCCTAATCATAGCCCAAAAATTTTTAAACCCAAGAAAAAATATAGTTACATCTCATCAACAAAATTTTATCTTTGTAGAGCTTCATATCTCATTGCCCGAAAAGAAAAACTATATTATAGTTTTTTTTTTTGGTTTCCCAAGGCATCCTCCTGCCGACAGCCGAAGACTAATCCTTTCGAGGCGGAAGATCACATTAAGTGGGTAAACCTCTCCCAACAAAGTCTTAGCCAACACACACATCAGTGTAGCAGCTTTCTCTCTCTTGGAATAACCAAAGGCACTACCCGATCTATATTCTTCTCTTGAGTCTAGCAACCTCCATTGAAGGATATTGGGCATTAGAAGAAGTGTACTTCTCTTACAAGACAACAAGGTGGTGTGGATTTCCATCGACTATATTATAGTTTACTAATACTTTTGTATTAAATTTTTTTAAAAAAACCAATATATGCAAAAGATGTTATTTACACAATAATCATGAAATAAATTTAGGATTTTCAAAAATTCGAGAATCGATCCAATCCAAACCGAATAATTTTTAGGTTTTTTGGTTGAATTAATTTTTTACATGGTATTAGAGTCAACGAGACTAAGTAATCAAGAGTTCGATACTCAATTCCCCTAATCTAATAATCCAAATATTATAGATTTCTTAGCATAGATGGGATGAGCCTAATGCATCATCCACCTATCAAACTCAATGGACCTTCATATGAAGGAGCATATTAGAGAATAATATAAAATATAAACCATTAAAAAGACCTAAACCTAACATCTTAAGCTTTTGCGTTGAAAAATTGCCTTTTATGGTCAAAAATTCCTATATTCATGTATGCTTGTAATTTTCGTTTTTAGTACATAATTAAAACATTTTTTTATAACTGAAAGTGTGTATAGTTTTTAAAAATATCAAAATTCCATAGCATTGATAAGTCTACATCTATGATTGATATATATTTGATAAGCTTCTTTTTAAAATAAATTATGATTTTTAATACATAAAAGTAAAATATTAACTAGTTATCCTACATGTAGATTGCATGGGTTATTCGAATAAGATGTTTATGAATATAAGATTTTTACTTAAGATAAATATTTGATTCAAATTTAAAGTAATTTATTTTGCTTTAAGATATTGGTTAAAAATGTTAAACATACTTTTATCAAACATAATAGAGACTCTTGTATTTAAAATTTGATTAATATATGATTTTATTTTATTTTGTTTGTTTGTGATAATGTTTACATCGTCTTTTTACCTTCTCATGCATAATTTATTAATTTTACAATGAAGTATGTATTTTAAATATATTAAATAATTAAATTTTTATTTATATTTAAAAATGCATAAATATAAAAATATAAATTAAAAATAAGTCAACAACTGAAAACCAACTACATAATAGAAAATTTAAAATTAATTTTTTTAAATTATTAATAATGGAAGAAGTTTTATATATTTTTAAATAAAAAATATAATTATAAAAAAGTAGAGATGAGTTTTGGACTTTAGTGTATATTTTGAATGAGAGGTTTGTGGGAAATAATCAAGTGTGAGTGGGTAGTGGTGAAGTAAGTCCCACATCATCTAGACATAGACCAAATGATGACCATATAAGTGCAAAAGAGCCATAAACCTTCAGCCTTAAGGTTTTGGGTTGAGATGTGGTGTGGGCCACTTACTATGATTTATCGCATGGCCCATTGATGAACAATCCTTTGCAAAGTGTTTGGGCTCCCTATACCGTTCTCAACAGTGGTATCAAGAGCCAGGTTGAGAGTTAAACACGTGAGAGAATAGAGTTGTGAAAAAAAAGTGAAGAGTCATGCCACATATTCTAATTTTGTGCAGGCAGTCATTCCATGTTTCGATGGTCATTATGATCATTGGAGCATGTTGATGGAGAATTTCCTTCGATCCAAGGAATTGTTACCAATGGCATTGTCGAACCAGCAGAAGGAGCTCAGTTGACAGCAGCACAATAAGCAACTCATGAAGCGACAAAATTGAAGAATTTCAAGGCAAAAATTATCTCTTTCAGGCCATTGATCGTTCCATCTTGGAAATGATTCTTTGCAAAGAATCTTCCAAAGATATTTGGGACTCAATGAAAAGGAAGTATCAAGGCTCTGCAAGAGCAAAGAGGCAGCAACTTCAAGCTTTACGCTCGGAATTCGAAACACTTCGAATGAAGTCGGGATAATCAATTGCAGATTATTTCTCTCGCGTGATGACCATTGTCAATAAAATGCGAACTCATGGAGATATGACAGAAGAAATAACTGTCATACAAAAAATTCTTCGATCATTAACAGCAAAATTTAACTTTGTTGTTTGTGCTATAGAAGAATCTAAAGATATAGATGATTTGTCACTTGATGAATTGCAGAGCTCATTGGTGGTGCATGAACAGAAGTTCAAACATGAAGACACATATGAAAAAGCATTAAAGGCTTCTACCGATACTCGTTCCAACAATTTTCAAGGAAGGGGCAGAGGTAGAGGCAGAGGTAGAGGCAGAGGCAGAGGCAGAGGAAGGTCCACTAATTTCAGAGTAATGATCAATTTCAAGGCAAGAGGCAGAGGAGAAGCCCCTGATAAATCCAAGGTAGAATGTTTCAGGTGTCATAAATTCGGTCATTGTCAATCTGAAAGTTATACTAGGCTGCCAAATAACAAAGAAAAATGAGAAAGTTCAAACTTTGCAGAAAAGGAGGAAGGTGAAACCTTATTGATGGTTGCTAAACATGGAAAGAAAATTGAGCCAGATGTTTGGTATGTGGATACTGGCTGCAGGAACCACATGAATGGTAGTAAGTCTTCTTTCTCTCATCTGAATGAAAATTTTCAATCTACTGTGAGTTTTGGTGATTATTCTACTTTGAAAGTAATGGGAAATGGTGACATTAAAATAAAAAGCAATAATGGTTTTGTGGAAACAATATCTAATGTATTGTATGTTCCTGATTTGAAAAATAATTTATTGAGTGCTGGCCAATTACAAGAAAAGGGTTATGTGATCACTATTAAAAATGGTGTTTGTGAAATATATGATTCTGTTAGAGGTGTTATTGTTGTTATTCAGATGAGTTCAAACAGATTGTTTCCATTAAAGATTGAAGGAATCCAATCTAGCTTAATGGCTGAAATGAAAGATCCTTCATGGTTGTGGTATTTTCGCTATGGCCATTTGAGCTTTGGTGGGTTGAAGACGCTCCAACAGAAAAATATGGTGACAGTCCTCCCTCAAATCACAATTCCTCATTCCTTTGTATGTGAATAATGTGTTGTTAGCAAACAACATCGTTCTGAATTTGGAAAAGGGAACTCATGGATAGCAAAGGAAATTTTGCAATTGGTGCATTCAGACATTTGTGGTCCAATAAATCCAATTTCTAATGGAGGTAAAAAAATATTTAATTACCTTCATTGATGATTTTTCTAGAAAAACGTGGGTTTATATTTTATAGGAAAAGTCAGAAGCTTTCTCTACATTTAAAAATTTCAAAGCTCGTGTGGAGAATGAGACAGGAAGGATGATTTAAACACTTCGCACGGATCGCGGTGGTGAATATTGCTCAAAAGAACTTGAAGCTTTTTGTGAAGAACATGAAATCCGAAAAGAGCTTACAACTGCGTATACACCACAACAAAATGGTGTATCAGAGAGGAAGAATAGAACCATCCTCAACATGGTTAGGAGCTTGTTGGCAAGTGGAAGAGTTCCAAAGACGTTTTGGCCAGAAGCAGTAAACTGGTGCATTCATGTCTTTAACAGAAGTCCAACCTTTGCAGTTCGAAATATGACGCCAGAAGAGGCTTGGAGTGAGAGAAAACCAAATGTGGATCACTTTAGAATTTTTGGATGAATTGCATATGCTCATGTCCCTGATCAGAAAAGAAAAAAAAACTTGATAACAAGGCTGAAAAATGTGTCTTTCTAGGTGTAAGTGATACATCTAAAGCATATAAATTATTTAATCCATTGACAAAAAAAATTGTGGTTAGCAGGGATGTTATTTTTGATGAAGAAAACACTTGGGATTGGAATATGCAGCAGCCTACCCAAGTTCTTTGTGATATTGATTCTAAACAAGAGCAAATTTCAACATCTAGTATGCCTGAAAATTCATCCATTGTAACTTCTTTAGCCAATGAATCCTCACCAATAGTAGTTGGAGTCTATGAAGAAGAAACTCAATCCCTATCAATGTTATACTTACTATCTCTTTTTCGTATTACCTCTTACTACTAAATCTTAATCGTTGATTTCCGCCAATCTAACGGTTATAATATATTGAAAATTAATAATTAATTAATAAATATGACCCAATAAGTTATAATTATTAAATTGACGCAAATCAACGATTAAGATTTAATAATAAAAGGTAATAAAAAAATAAGATAATAACTATAACCTTCCCAATTTTGAAAGTTGGAAACTGTTTCAGAAAAGTGAAAAGTGTTGTCTGCATGCATTCGGGGGACAGTGACCAAAGTGTCACGCTTGGACAAAAAAATTACTAGACTGCCACGTCAATAGTAAATTTTGTCAAAATGTCACGCGGCATAATTCGCTACACAGTGTTGCGGATTATGTATGCAAGTAATTCGCTACACAGTGTAGGAAAATATGTCACGTCAGGATGCACATCAAAATTTGACATATGACATTTTTGGTTCTGACGTGGCATATTTCGCTACACTGTGTAGCGAATTATGCCGCGTGGTATTTTAGCCAAACTCACTGTTGACGTGACAGTTTGATAATTTTTTTTGTCTAAATATAATAAAATGATCACTGTCCCTGCATTTGGGCAAGAACCTTGCCGTGTCCGGGTGGCATCTACTCAAACACCGGTCGGGGTAGTCTACTCGAGTCGACGTGACAATTTACTGTTCTTGCAACATGATATGATATTATTTAGGGTTCCATTTTGCACTAAAACTGGTACAATATCATAACAATAGCACAACTAGTCTTGAATTATCTAGAAATTAAGATTGATTTATCATGAATTCTTCTTCTTTCACGTTTATGAAGAGGCGTGTAAATTCGTACAACAGAAAGAAAGAAGATAATTGAGAGAGTGGAGATTTGACGAGGATTATTCAAAATGCTCACATTTAAAAAGATTAGAGTACAAACCAAAGGAAACTCTAATTTTTTAATTACTAAAATCAAAATTCGAAAAGTTTACATAAATAATATAATACAGGTGATAAAAAGTGAGCCAATAGTGCCTTTAACAAGTTAAAAATTTATAATAACAGTAAGCACCCAAAAAACCTAATTTCAAAAAAATTAAAAATACTGACCAAAAAATTAATTAAAAAATTAAAATTCTAGATTAATATATTTATAAGGGAAAAATCATATTTGATTCTAATAAGAAGTAAGCTTATGGTTGGTCCTTCTAGTTTATCCGATAATTATTTTGGGTCTAACTACTTCCGTTTACATCAATTAAGTCTTATTCAAAATTTGTTTCACATTTGAAGATCTGGTCCTATTTTCTCCGCGTACGCTCATCTTTAATTTGCCACTTCTTCTCCCTACAAGTTTCATTATGTATATAGTTGACATATATATAAATTGGGAAAAGAGTGTGTCATTTTAAAGGATGTAAAGTTGTGTTATTTTAAGATAGAGAAAGAGATAGATAAAAATGGAGAGAGAGTTGACAAAAAAAATAAAGGTGTGAATCCCAATTTTTTTATGAGAGTGAAAGGATATAAGTTGTATCATATAAAAGGATAAAGAATTTTCTGATATAAATTTGTTAACAAAGTTTGTAACTGTTGATAGTATAAATGAATACTACCAAAGGATTGAAGGAATATTCATTGATATTCCAATGTAATGGCCAATAAAAATTTGTATGGTTGATTAAGGGTTTGGTTCATATTTTACAATAGCGTGGGTTCAGAATCTGTTTGATCGATGTAAGAATTTTATTGATGGATGATATGTAATTTTTTCCAAAATTTTTCAAAGAAGTTGACATCTTCTTTCATTCCACTAGAAATATCTAATATACTACTATCGTTTGTTTGGTGCGACCAACCAACAGAAATTCATGAATGACTGTTATATTTATACATACAGATAAGAGAATTGTTTTTTATCCAAATATCAATTGCTGAATAAAAGAATTACCCACTACAATTGTATAAAAGATATTCTCAACTCCATTAAAATATTAATATCTAACCACACTAAATTTTTTATTTTTTGATTTTAAAAAATGAAAAAGTAACACGCTTATCTTTTTGATACATAAAGAGGGCAATAACGCCCAAAACACAAGTAAAACTGCTAAACCAACTCGACACAAAGAGGGGAATTGAGAGTGAATTCTCTTATATGAAAAAATGATTATGTGATCATATTATTTAATTATAATCATTAATTAATTATGATATTAGAGAAAATAAAATATATAATATTTAAATAAATAATTATAATCAAATAACATGATTATATAATTATTTTTTCACATGAAAATATCCATTATGAAACTAGTGCTACTGCTATTCTGAACTTAACAGACTACCCAACCCCGACTGCAGGCATGGTCCCTCTGCTAGCGCCGTAGTTGTCAAGGAAAGGAAATGTCGTGTTTACTTTTTATCGAGGGAAAAATATTTATACTTTTAAATGACATAAGTTATATCATTTCATTCTCACAAATAGGTGAATTCATAATTTCACTCTCTTTTTTGTCGACTCTCTCCCTATTCTCTTAGTTAAAATGATATAACTTTACATCATTTAAAATGACACACTCTTTATCCTTTTATCAATATGTTATAATTTAGGGAAAAATGTTTATCATTTTAAATGACACAATTTATATCCTTTTACTCTCACAAACTAGTGAGACTCACACTCTTATTTTATTTTGTCAACTCTCTCCTCCTTTATCTATCTCTTTCTCTCTCTTAAAATGACACAACTTTACGTCCTTTAAAATGACACACATTTTACCCTATAACTCATAATCATTAACAAAAAATGAAAAAAAGAACTAATTCATATCATACAAATTTTCTAAAATTTATACATTTGTTGTCTTGATTTTGTCCGGGGAAATATTTTTTATGCTTTAGGACCATCCAATGATTTGGTGATCCCTCTCACAACACTAATTTTTTCTTTCCTTTTTTACCTTTACTATTTTTCTTCTTTTCCAATTTTACTCTCTTATTTACAATAAGGGACCACCTAAAGAATGGTGGTCTGGACCACGATAAATTCTCTCTGTCGGGACACTATCTTGATTAATTAATCTGGTTAATCATGCTTTTGTTCTAGCAATGCAATTAACGTGCTTCTTGCGTTCTTGGTGATTGGGTTCCTCTTTTTGAGAGAAGCTTACGACAACGTCATGTTCGGCATAATTTCATTGAATGCGAGGTATCATGCAAAAATTAACTACATTTAAAAAATTACTTTTTATAAAGAAATATGATTAACTTACAGTTTTTATTTTAAAAAATTATAATCTTTTCATTTGAAAAATAATAATATGATATATTTCAGTTTTATAATAATATAAACGACTCTGTTAATAACAATGAATAATTACAAATAAACTTCTCATTGATATTTTCGATCTTACCTACTATTTCTAGCTCACATGTATTTAATATTTGGATTTCATAACGGTTATAATGTAGGAAAAGTGATTCTATAATGTTATAGATATTCGTTTTGCGTGCCAGAGTTTTTTTCTGCGGGCCCCACAAAATATTGTGTGTGTAGGAAATTTTTTGTGGTCATGTTAAATGATAGATGATAAACTCTTAATATTTAATATTTACTATGGATTTTCATTTCCTCCTTTAACATAACATAACAAACTTTCCTACACACACAACATTTTGTGGGGCCCACACATTTTAAAACAAAAAAAAGAAAAAAAATATGGCACGCAAAATAAATCTCTACAACATTACACAATCACTTTTCCTACAACATAATAAACATAAAACCCATTTACTATTATCTATAGGATTTTAAAATGTGAAATCAAGTTTCGAACATCTATAGGCTTAATATAAAATTTCAATTTCATTTTTAAAGTTTGAAAGTGAATAATAAGAATTCAAGACTAAAAGAAACTGATATTAGAGCCACGAAAAAATACTTCTAATATATTAATTTATATTAAAATTGTAAAAGAATAAAATATTTTAAATTTCTCAAACAAAAATAATAATTTATTAAAAAGATTGCCATTTATCAACCCATTTTAACTTAATTTAATAAAAACAGTAAAATTACATAGTGATTAATTAACATTAAGGTTGGTAAACGAATCAGGGGCATTTTAAAAACCTTTGGCTCGGCTCGTGAAGGCCTGAGATTACACGTCTAAGATTGATTGTTGGAACCGGACTTGGACTTATATAAAAGCTCTGAGATTACACGTCTAAGATTAATTGTTGGAACCGGACTTTGACTTATATAAAAGCTCGTTTAATAAAAATGCCTCAGATTCCTCCAATTCAAAAAATTGGCCTTTGAGCCTGTCAGGTTGACCTAGTATATTAATTTTTTTTATTTTTTATTTTAATTTTTTATACTACTTATAATAGACCTCTCTTCTCAATCTATTTCATCTCATTTTATTAGTTAAACAAACTTGTTAGTTTTTAAATGATTTTATTCAATATTATACTTTTTGGATATACATTAAATTTATGAATATTTATGAAATTACTAGTGATGTTGATTGTATATTCTGTTTGGATAAATTTTTTTCCTCTTATTTTTTTAAATAGGCTAAAATAAACTTTTATTTTTGTAAATAAGTCAGCCGATATTTATATTCATAACAGGTAACAAGTTTGGTTAGACACATTTAAATACAGACTTAACTTTTTAAGTCAAAGCTCGGCTTGACTCCATTCGTCAACACTCCTAATCAGCACCATTAAGACCAAGAAAATATTTTTCGTACTATAAATCAGCATTATTATTTGATATATCTTTTATTAAATATGAAAAAACATAATATATTTTTTTTGTCAAATATAAAAAAAATACATTTATATTATCTTCATTTTTATAATTTTTTTTCCGATATTTTTTATTATTTTTATAAGGAACCTTTCCAATAAAAATCTATTCCAAGACCACACGAAAAGAACCATCCCATCCTAGTACCGTACTTAGTGATCTCTCTCAATTATTTCGATCATGTCCATCACTTCTGACCGGCTGACCCACCAATACAGAGAGTCATCATTTTCGCACAAGGACCACGGGGGCTATGTTGGACTCGTGAAACACGAGAATCAATCTCCATCGTCTTCGTTATTGGGGCTGGACCACATGTCAATGTTACGTACCCTATGCTATGCCCCTATCTAATTGCCATTCAGTAAAAAATATCTCAGTAGCTAAATGTATATACATCACCTATATCGTTACTAGAGGTGGCAAAGTGAGCGGCCCGGCCCGGCCTGCCTCTCTCCACCATCAGTCCGCTAAAAAATGAGTCAGTTCGTCCTATCCCGATTTTCAAAGTGGGCTGAAAAATTCAGCCCGTCCCGTCCCATTTGGCGGGTTGGGCGGGTTGGCCCAATAGCCCGAGCCTATTTTACACTCACCCATCTCAGCCCGCCTATGCCCGCCATTAACCCGCCAAAAAATGAGCCCGCCCCGCCTCACTTTTGAGACGAGTTGAAAAACTCAGCTCGCCTCGTCCCGTTTAGCTGGTGGGGCGGGTTGGCTCGCCTAGCCGAGCCCGCTTTGCCACCTCTTATCGTGACTATATGAGATAAAAATATTCATTTATTTATTTACTAATTAATGGTTCGTAATTTTCACTTTTTGATTTTATAAATTTTGTTATAATCATTAGTGATTGATAAATGATTCAGATCTTTCACATGAATGTGATTATTTTATATGGAAAGATTCCTTTATAATTTTTTTTTTTATAAATTACATAAAATATGACCGATTATATATTATATATTAAAATATGACTTGTCATACTTTGTATAGTTTATAAGAATTTGTAAATAAAATTTTTATAAATATAACATGAAAATGCATTTCTCCCTATCCATACCAATGTAGCACTGATACCGACACGGGACACGTGACACGACACTCCGATACGTTAATTCTAAAAAAAAGTTAAATTTTGACACGTTAGGACACGTTTTGATATTAAATAATATTTTAAATTTATATAGTGTATATTATATTTAATATTCAATAATTTAACAAAAAAATGAATCTAAACTTATAATATTCATAAATTTTGGAAAGTAACATAAGATATCCCAAATATTTATATTAAACTCAATAAAATAGTAATCGTAATCCAACGAATCTAATAGTTTGAACTAAAAAACTCAACGTAACGCAGCCTTTAAACCTTTTTTTGATTTCTATAACATGTGTTGGAGTGTCGGGGAGTGTCCGAGAGTGTCAGACACGACACGTCAGAGTTCTTGAAGTGTCGGTGCTTCGTATATCCATACATTAATTATTGATGAGTTTTTTTATAGTAAAATATGATTTAATAAGTTGAAAGAGTCAAATGAATGAGTTTTAAATTACTTAATATTTTTATAGATACTTATAATTAAAGAAAATATTTTATATTTCAATTAGAAGTGTAAATAGATTGGAAGACCAGAACTATATAAAATAAAATACATTGAGTCTATCACCTCTTAGTTTGATGCAAGCTAAACTATAAATTAGATCAAATATTTTTTATTTTATTTTTTTTGTAAAAAAGGACCTGACCTAATTTATTAGCCTAATTAATTATATTAGGCCTTTTATAAATATAAAAGGTCATAAAAATAAATAAAATAATATTATTTTATTATTTACACTTATTTTAATAAATTAAAAATTTAGGCTACTTTTTTCTATCAAACTTATTTTATTCTACTTGAAATATTTATTTTTTAAAAAGTTTTTATTTCTATATCCAAATTCAGTCTATTTTACTATATATATATATATATATATATATATATATATATATATATATCAACTTAATACCTGTCTATGCTTACCAAAAAATAAAATAATACCAGTGTATAACTTTACAAACTGTCTGCCCTTTTAGATTCCTAATTTCAACCTCATTTTCTCATTTTCATAAATTCTTGCGTAATGTTTGCCATGTCTGCCTCAACGAGAATCCACCGTGATTACCACTAAATATTAAAGTGAACCACGGTAATTCAATACCTAGTCACCAGTCGGGTTTTCCTGTCCAGGTCCCAGATTCAAGTAAACCTAAGCCTCTTAGTGTATAACTTAATTATTTGTTTTATTTTTTAATAAAAATATGACACATCGTTTTTATTTATCATTTTTACATTTAAATTTGATTTTTTAAATTTAATTATAAGTATAATATTTTTTAATATATTATCTTTAAATTTAATTATTTTTAAATTTTATCTAAATTTAAAAAATATATGTTATAGGATAAAGTGTGTGTCATTTAAAAGAATATAAGGTTGTGTCATTTTAAGAGAGAGAAAGAGAGATAAAGGAGAAGAGAGTTGACAAAAAAAAATAAAGGTGTGCGTCCAACTTCTTTGTGAGAGTGAAAGGATATAAGTTGTGTCATTTAAAAGGATAAGCACTCTTCCCTATCTAATATACTAGATACCAACAAAATAAGAGTAAGAGATAGATGCAATGGTGAAGAAAAGGAAAAGACATGCGAGAGCCATAATGAACAAAGACAATATACATGAAACAGTAGAAAAGAAAAAACGATGGAAAGAAAATGACTTTGATTCGCATATTATTTTTGGGAAAAGTTTAAATATTTTTATCTTAGACCCACCCCACATTTCGGTTTCGTAGCCAGTTCAAATATTTAAAGCTTATAGAGATACTTTGAGAAGCCAAGTACCTCAAATAAATCATTAGAGTTGGATTTGGATAACTTAAAAAAAAAAAAAATAGAGACGATACACCTCAAGAAATTGTCTTAGTGAAGGATGGTGGCTCAGACCCCAGCTTTGAATTCTAGTATTTAGAGTTAAGGCCAGTGACGTTTGAGGTCCTTTGAAAACGATGTTAAGAAAGATTTAAGAGATGAAGTTTTATCGTTCAATTATGAAGTTTTAAAGATAGTTAATGAAGATTAAAAAGATGAACTTTGTATAGAAAATTGTATGAAGAACTTATTATTAAGTTTCTCACTGCTTGTTTTAACAGGTTATATTAATTATTAGGAGTGGAAAGTTGGTTCTGCTAACTCACAACACAAGCCCACATAAATCAACCCGATTGTTCAATGAAGGTTTAGATTAGGAGGGGATATTCTTACTACCAAAATTTTCTACTACTAACTTACTATCTATCTAATCACCATTGAATCAAAGAGAAAGAATGTTAAAAAGTTTTTGAAAAAAGAGAAAATGTTGATCCAATGGTGATTAGATAGGTAGTAAGTTGGTAGTAGGAAATTTTGGTAGTAAGAATATCCCTCCTCTTATATTAGGGTTAAATTATACGCTGATTTGGGTTGAATATTACTCAAAATTGACAAAAGCCAGCGCTTATCTATGCTTTTTTGTTTTTCGCTGAATATTTCGTATATTAAGTTAATTGTATAATAGAAAATTAGTGTATAAATATCGGGAAAAATATTTGTCATTTTAAATGATATAAAATTACGTCATATTAAGAGAGAGATAGACACAAAATAATATTTCTTATTTAAAATTGAAATTAAAAAAATCACCTACTTTCTTCCCATGATTTTCATTTCTTGTGTATATCTCTTTTCTAAAATGATATAACTAATGTCGTTTAAAAGTACAAAGATGAAACCTATGAATATATATAAATTCGTAGTCTTGGTTTTGAAGGAGATTTATTCGAGCTGCTTCTTTCTTTTCACTTAAGGAGCGAGATTCTGCAGTTTTAAATTTATAATATAAAAAATGTTTTTAAATTTGAAGATTTAGATTAGAAAAGGAAAAAATATCTATATTTTAAAAGGATATAAACTTATATCATTTTAAATCTTAACCATTGATTCCCGTCCATTAACGGTTATAATCTATTGTGTCAAACTTAATGGGCCAAACTTATTATTAATTAATTAATAATTTTGATCCAATAAATTATAACCGTTGATGCATGAAAATCAATAGTTAAGATCTAAAATGATATAAATGACATATGTTATTCAAAAAAAAAAAAATTAGGGAAATATTGTAACTAATTTGAAGGTTTAAGTTTTTGTTGATTGCTTGAGATACTACTGGGCCAGCCCATTAGCCCAGCCGAGCCCAAACAGAAAAGAGAAAACGCTGGTGTTGTAATTGCAACTTGCGACGTTGCAGAGCGCGAAGCCCTAACAATGGCGCAAGGGTCACAGAAGAACACGGTGTACGTGGGCGGGTTGGCGGAGGAGGTGAACGAGTCGATATTGCACGCGGCGTTCATACCCTTCGGTGACATCAAGGACGTGAAGACGCCGCTCGACCAGGCCACCCAGAAGCACCGTTCATTCGGTTTCATCACCTTCCTCGAGAGGGAAGACGCCGCCGCCGCCATGGACAACATGGACGGCGCCGAGCTCTACGGCCGCGTCCTCACCGTCAATTATGCCCTCCCTGAGAAGATCAAGGGTGGCGAGACAGGCTGGGCTGCTCAGCCAAGTATGTCTAACCCTAATTCTATTTTCCCCCTTTTCAATTTTCATTCTGTTTTTGTCTTTCAATTAAATTGTTATATGTGCCTTGTTTTAATTGGGTAGGGTTTGAGGAAGAAATTGGTGCTGTTTTATGTTATCTATTCTGCCTTATTGTGACTCTTATTATGGATTCTCAAATTTAATTATTGTTTCAGTGGAAGCATATAATCACTTTTTTAATTTGTGATCCATGTGTGTAAAGTTATATATGGAGAGACCAATGTAGCTTATCAATCATGGTGAATTTAATTTATACACATTTTTTAAAACTAGCCATGCCTAACTTAATAAAGGATTGATAAGAGAGAGCATGATGACTAGAATGGAGAGACAGAATGTGGGGTTGTATCCTCTCTATGCAATGTTTTATGATTTTCTTAACCGTTATAGTGAATTATTTATGATTTATAAATATACACATTTTTTATGTGGATGGGGTTTAAGGGATTGATTCTGAAGCTATGTATGGGTAAACAAGGAATGATTTGAAATTTGTTGATCCAATTTTGTCCTTTATGATTGACTCTTTGTATTTCTAATCTTCCAGTTTGGGCGGATGCTGATACTTGGTTTGAGCGGCAGCAGCAAGAGGAGGAAATGCGTCGAATTGAAACGGAGAATCGCGCTGCAATGCAGGCTGCAGAAGACTTGCACAGGAAACAATTAACCGAAGAGCGAGAAGGAGAAAAAGAAGAGGAAATTGAGATCAAAGATGATCCTATGAGAAAGGCTGAAGCAGAGGTTCTTCAATAGAATAAACCAATGATTTATTATCAGTAAACCAAAGGGAAACCCTAGGTGAGGGAAACGTTGCATTTTATTATTGGTATACCTCATCTGTGATGTGAGATAACTCTGATGTATGGTGTGATAAATACCTTTAGATCCTAAATAGGGTAGCTAGTGTACTTGCTAGTGAAATGAAATAGAGCAGGATTTCATTATTCGTTTGCCTCACTTGTACTGTGAAAATTCTCGCATTTGACTAGCCTAAAAATTCTTAGATCAGTATTCACCTTCTATTCAAATGTTTAAATGGTTTGCAGATCCAAAGTCCCAACTGATGAAATCAAACCAAACTACCGCTTTGATTCCGTTTGTTTATTATTATATATGGTTTGGTTTAAAGTTTATTGCCTGTACTTCGCTTACTAGGAGAATGTGAAGTTTTGGTTAAATTATGCTTGCGTTTAATTCAAATTGTACACTTTTTATGCTCTACATTTTGTAGAATGACCTTTTTTCTAAACCTAAAGCTTTTATTATGCATTTGGTTTTTTTTAGAAGGCATAACTCCTGGCTTTAAAAAACACAGTTTTAGTTTGTTTTTTTTCCCTCCAGAAGTTGCATTCAGTTATACACATAAGTGAAAAACGCTTATATTTAAAAAAAAAACAACTTAAAAAAAATCCAACCAAACGGAATCCATTTGCCACAAATTCCAAAAAAATTGCCCTAATGTCTTCTTGTGAACAGTAAATTAACTATAACAAGTAGCAATTTTAGTTTATAAACGTGACACGGTGGCCATTTAATTTTCTATTGGTAATAGTGAATTAGATTATGAAAATGTCAATCTATTTTGAGCAAAAATAGGACATGTCAGTCTATTTTGAGTAAAAATAGGATATATGGCAGTCTGGTACAAATTCTCTAGCTAGTGAATATAGTGGCAGCATTTTCCCATGATTCTAAATAAACTCAATTTAAAAAGAAACGGTTCCTTTATCACCATGCACCGATTAAACGTTCTTGTGTCAAGAATTGAATAATTTTGGAACTATGCTCTTTAAACTGATATGTATACTATATTGAAAAAAGTGAACAATAAATAATTGCAATTTTATAAAATATAAGTTGTGTATAATAAATGGGATATCTTTTTTATAAAATATAAGTTTGTGTATAACAAATGGGATTTTTTTTATGCCTATTTTATCTACCACTTCATCATTGTTAAATTAGAATTTCAATTAATTTTTATTATTTCTTTCTCCCCTTAAGATTCTGATCTAATGGTGACAGAGAGTAATAGATAAGGTAAGCATGAAAAAACCATCTCATAATAAATTACATATATACAACAATTATATATCTCAACATTAAATATTTTTTATTTTTTTTTATTCCTCATCCTTGAGCACTTGTTGACTATAAATAAGATATTTAATTCTTGTATATATGTAATTTATTATACACAAAAATTGCAATTATTTATTCCGCACTTTCTTCACTAAAGTATACCTATCAATTTAAAATGCATGGTTCCAAAATTATTCAATTCCTGCCACAAGAACGTTTAATCGGTGTATGGTTGTAAAGGAATAGTTTCTTTTTGAATTGAGTTTATTCAAAATTATGGAAAAGTGCACCGCTATATTTGCTATCCTATCTAGCCAATTTGTATAAGGCTGTCACATGTTTTGTTTTTGCTCAAAGCAATTTGACATTTTGAACATCTAATTTGCTACTATCAATTATAGCAGTAAAGATAGCCACCAGAAATATATTAGTTTGCGAACTAAAATCACTATTTATTATAGTGAATCTGTATACGTGACACTTTGAAAATTGTTACTTTATGCATGGCATTTGAGCAATTTTTTTTGAAATTTGTGGCAAATGGGTCAGGGTTCCAAATTTTACAGTGGATGCAGAAATTGTACAATTGTCGGAAGTTTAAACAAAAATCCTCGGTCCTTGTAATCATTCCCTTTGTCAATTCTCCTCGATACTACATTGGTACATATGGTGCGAATGTAATTTGGTGCTCCCTAATTTCCATAACATGAACATAAACAACACATTAAAACCTAAGCTATTATTTATAATTTATAATATAAATCAACATCTTATATCATATTCTAGTTGAATTTAGTGAGCTTTGCAAGCTCAGATTCCTTCTGTGTCTCAAAATCACAAGGTTCTTGCTCATTGTTAAATCTGTGAATCAATAAGTTACAAGTGAAGAGCTGAAATAAAATCTGTAAATTCATTACAAGTTAAGGGACGAAATAAATACGAGAAAGACATATAAGTTTAGAAGTATTGAATGATGATACCTAATGTCAACTTTATTGTCATTCTACATATCCTTCAATTCATTGTACTTCATGCTTCTTTGCTCCGGCAATGACAGTGCTTTGGTATTCTACTGTACTACATATGACCTTGGAATAGGAGTGACATGGCAAAGAACAACAGTAGTGATTTTTTTTGCATAGAGCCAAATTCATAGACTAAAAGATGTAGCACATGGCAAAACAGTATCAGAATTGGTGTAGCAAGACAAATTCATTGTCTAAATTTCATGGGAGAACTTTTCTGTCTTAGAATTGCATCGCAAAGCTTCACAGCATCTAGATTATCTTTGACATTATGCACCCTAACAATATTAGCCCCACACAACACACCAGCTGTGACAGAAGCAACGGTAGCAGGATCCCTCTCAACTGCAGTAGGACGAGAACAAATTTCACCTAAAAATTTCTTTCTCGAGGGTCCAATTAGTATAGGAGCTTGAGAGATGGCGAAACTTGTTTTGGCAATCTCTGCTCTGATATCAGGTAGTCCTGTGAGGACTTCTATATTGTCTTCAGTTTTCTTTGAGAATCCAATGCCAGGGTCAATAATAATCCTCCATGCTGGAATCCCTGACATTTCTGCCTCCCTAATCCTTGAGTATAATTCTGATGATATCTCCTTACAAACATTGTCATATTTCAGGTTTTCACTATTCTGCATTGTACATGGGTCCCCCCTCATGTGCATTGCAACGTAAGGAACATCAAGGTCTGCTATTACCTTAAACATATTAGCATCTAACTTCCCAGCAGATACATCATTTATAATATGAGCCCCTTTACTCACTGCTTCTGAAGCAACTTCAGAGTAGAAAGTATCCACCGATATGAGCTTTCCTTCTACCTCAGGCATTGACATTACGGCTTCGAGGACAGGGATTAATCTATATAATTCTTCTTCAGCAGATATCCTAGATGCCATTGGCCTAGTAGACTGAGCACCAATATCAATTATATCTGCCCCTTCTGAAATCATTAACTGAACCTGAGAAACAGCAGACTTCACGGATTTGAAATTTCCTCCATCACTAAAACTATCAGGAGTCAAATTAAGGATCCCCATGACAGAAGTTCTGTGTGACCAGTCAACTAAGGTATTTGCAAGGGGCATTACCCTATACATACCTTCTTCTCCAATGAGGGATTCACCACCTAATTTTTCCCATAATTCAGACAGTCCCCCAGAATGGCCTGAAAATGAATGCCAGCTAGTAACTGTATCACTGTCAATAGCTGATCCCAGCAAATCCATCAAAGGGGCCATAACAAATGGCCGTTCCCAAATTCTTTCATGAGGTATATTGAGAATATCAGATCTGACTTTAAATTTACCATAAAATAAAATGTCCAAGTCAATTGGCCTTGGACCATACCTTATACCATCTGTACGGCCCAAGTCCTTCTCAATTCTTTTGAGTGCAGCCAATAATTCATGTGGCCCGAGTTTAGTAACAGCTCTAACTGCAGAGTTGAGAAAGCGAGGTTGGTCAGTAACATATGCTGGCGCTGTCTCATATAAACAAGCATGTCTTGTGATGTGTATCCCTGACTTCCTCATCGATTTCAAGGCTTCCTTGAAGTTATGTAACCTATTACCTACATTACTTCCCAAAGCAATCACCACTTCCTCATCTTGTGAGTGAAGTTCCACAGAGGAATTTGGAGCTGTGTGAAGAGAGGAAAAACCCAGTACTGCAATCAAAATTAAAACAATAAGGTAATTGGCTTTGATTGATTATCCAAAAATGATGAGCTCTGATTACTTTCCATCTAGTTAGATCATATCCTTTCACATGTAAACCTTATGAAAAAAAATACACCGTTTAGATACCGTACATGGCCTAGAAAGCCAAGAGAATTTATCTTTAAATCACTAAACTATGCAATATATTAAAAAAAAAAGCAACCTGGTGCTATAAAGTTCTCATTACGCACAGGTTCAGTGAAAGACTAGACCCGTTATGAGGTCAATAGTAGGCAGCCTTACCCTATATCTATAAGAGGCTAATTACAGTGAAAAACAGCGCACTAGAACTACCGAACTCGGTGCTCCATTTTATTAAAAAGAAAGTTTTTTTAGGATTTAAAGGAAAATATAAAAAAAAAACATTGGTAAAAAAGGAATTTTTTCCCCCTTTTAAATAAAAGAAAGCACCGAGTTCCGTGATCCGTGAAGTTTTTCTCTATATTACATGATTTGAACCTAGGTCATGGCGACAAATCAGAAGTTGTGCCTAGACTCCCCTTGTAAAATATATAATACATTCTGTGAAAAAAAAAGAAAAAGAAATTCTTTCACTCTCTATATCTATATCTTTATCCCTGAGTATCAATTGATGACAAATTTTGGGTTTAAGAAACTTCAAATAAGTAAAAACTATTTCACTGACACGGGCATAAAACATTTTACTATTACAGCAGCCAAAAAACCCACAAACTTCAATCGGGAGTTGCTTTCATTCATAGAAAATTTTGCATTCTACTCAAAAGAGTGGCTAGATTGAGTTTACATTTACCTTTAAGATACTTTTTGGCAGCAAAACGCTGATGCCTGGGCGCCCACAGATACTTCAGAGCATTCATCTGAGAAGAGGTTCTCCAAAGTGTTTATGAAGCCAATATACTACCAGCTGATGCACTTATATTATGCAATATCCCAGCCATCGGTCACAACATAAAAATTCAGAAAGAGCTCAAATTCCTCCAGAAAATCAAATATCTAAAGGAATTTCATACAATAGCAATTAAAAATAATATTCAATTATAGAATCCAGTGAATCACTTAAATGGGTGAGCTTGAAGCAGTGGGAAAGCTGCTCCTTTTGTGACTGAAAGATTACGGGTTCGAATTCGGTAAACAGCCTATTTGCAAATATATAAGAGTAAGGCTACATACAAATATTGGTCTCTCCCCACCCTCGCTGGTCGAGGTTTAACGAGGAGTGATTTTATAATGCAGTGAATCACTTAATGCAGCCAAGAAATATTAACAAGATGAACTTCAATGTGACCTTTATTCCAAACTAATTGGGTGGGCAATTCATGAACCTGAATAAAAGTAAAATAGTAGATCGAGAAAAAAGAAATGACAACTAAAAAAGAAAAAAACAATGGTATAACACCAAGAAAAATTATATTTAACACAATTGCAATCAATGAGCTTAGCTTATTTCTACTATGATGTTAACAATCCAAAAGTCTTTTGAGGCATAATATCGAACACCTGGCATAACAAGAAGCACAGAGTGATAATCCTGCTTACCTCAAGTTACCAATTTCATGTTTCTTTTGTGACTCTTGCTCTCTCTGAATGTGGTTGGAAGAGGCGAAAAAATCATTCAAAAAACAATCAAGCACATAGGGAGAACTAGAAGACCACTCTCAGACACAAACCCACGCACGAAGAAAAAACAATACCAAAAAACGACACTTATAATAGGTTTAATAAGGGCATGTTGTGGTGAATAAAAAGGGAAAAACTATTCTCACCCTACGTCAGAGTAGTTTTCTCTCAAATAGATAAATAACTTATCTCTTTTGTAAGATTAATAAAACGGAATTAATTTTTTCATATTGCATGAGAATTTAATTATCATGTTGTGATTCAATTAGTAGTGGAACCCATATTTATTAAAAAAAATAAAAATTACACGCAATAAGATGAGAAAATGTTTTACTTTCATAAACCCATAAAGGGAAGGAAAGGCCAAAACTTTGCTAAAACGTCATGACGTTTTGACCACTATGCCCTTTTAAAACCCTTGTCGTTTTGGGTTCTTTTTCTTAAACCCTTTCTCTCTCTTTAGCCATAATCTTGTTCTGTGCGGAACCTTAGCTAGTCTGTCATGTCTGAAGGAGGAAAAACTACTCCGTGTTTTTAACTTGCGCTCTTTCCAATGGCGTGTCTTTCTTTTCCCCAATTTCTCTCACTTCCCAGGTTTTGTATATTAAATGAAATGAAACCCATTGATACCCTCTGCTTTTAATCTGCAAAAAAATATTTTTCTCAATATTTTTCTCTCTTTTTTTGTTGGTGGCGTGGTAGTGGGGGGTTAATCATGTAATGGGTTTCAGGGAAAGTTTTGAAATTTATTGTTTGGCGGGCTTCAGAGGCTCAAGTTTAGCTGAATCGTAGCTTATAATTCTTGTGGTGGTTGAATATGACTGAGTGTGTAAATCTTGCCTCTTCAATTGTGCAGGTACCACTTGACTTGGTCCTATTGTTATGCTTCTTTTAACAATAACATCGTGCAACTTGGGGAACTCAGGTCTGAGTATAAACGGGGTCATGTGGCAATGGCTAGGAAGAAAGTTTCTCTAGGCTCTATTGTAGAAGAGTCCAGTGAAAATGAATCTGTGGTGGAAAAGAAGACAACTAGGTCATCTAAAACTAAGAGGGCGAAGAAAAAACCAACAGCTGAGTCTCCTGAAGGGAACACTGATTTGTTAGTAGATAAAGATGATGATGCTTCCATTGAAGAAAGATCACCTGTCTCTAATGATGATTCCAAGAAGAAAACTCGAAGGACTCGAAAAAAAGGTAATCTCTTGATCTTTGTCCTTGAATCTCAATGCTGGGAATATTATCTTTGATATATATGTTTTGCTGATAAGTGCTAGCTAAACAATGATATAATTTATAGATACATCTAGTTCTGCTGGCTTGGATGAAGAGAAGGAACTCAAGGTAGAGAAAAAGGTTAGAAGAGGAAGGAGACCTAAAGTGGAGAATGTAATTATAGAGGATAAAGGTAATGAAGCTGAAATCAGTGATCAGGATGAGCCTTCATTTATTGAAAATGTGGAGGATGAGAGTGATGTTGGGTTGGAACTGGTAAAAGATGATGGAGAGGACATTAGCTTTTCTTATGGTTGGCCTCCCCTTGTTTGTTGTTTTGGAGCCGCGCTGCATGCTTTTGTGCCTTCCGGGAGGCCTGCCAATAGGCTTATAGATTATGAAATCCACGATAGTATGAAGGATGCCCTGTGGAGCCCTGAAAAATTTGTTAGGGCTCCTGGGACCTCCTCGGCTGGTAGTGTTGCCATTGCTCTTGCAAGCTTGGGTGGCAAGGTTGCTTTCATGGGAAAACTCGCAGATGATGATTATGGTCAAGCAATGCTGTACTATATGAATGTGAATAGTGTTCAAACCCGATCAGTCCGTATAGATAGTAAAAGGGCAACGGCTGTATCACTGATGAAGATTGGTAAAAGGAGTCGACTTAAAATGAGTTGTGTAAAACCCTGTGCTGAAGATTGTTTGACGAAGTCAGAGATAAGTATTGATGTGCTGAAAGAGGTATGAAACTTGAAACCCATTGAAGAAAAAGGTTTGAAAGAAGTAAATAGAACTCTCTGTAGCTTTTAGGTTCTGGCCTGATCATTGTTGATATAGCAGCATTTTTTAACTTGAATTGATATATGCTTTTCTTCATTTGATGGAACCAATATTTTGTGTAGCAAAATTGGAAGATCTAACCAATAAACTATTTCATCATCTTGCTTGTATTTTTATTGTTCTATATTTTACAACTTCATTTTTTGTTGAAATGGTGCATTGTTGATTGCCGTATTAGTTACGGCCATTGGTGCACTTGAATAAAAAGTAAAAACATGGAACAATTTACTACTAGGTTTCATTCGTGCATGGTTGCTTGCCTAGGAGTATGTTAGGTCTTCTGTGTAATTTATGCCTGTACTTACTTATTTGCTTTCAGATGCTTTAGAGGTTAGATTGCTACCAAATGCCTTTGAGTATCTTAAGAATATCTCATGCAGGCAAAAATGTTCTACTTCAACACACATTCACTGCTTGATCGTAACATGAGATCCACTACATTGCAAGCCATCAAGATTGCAAAGTATTTTGGAGCAGTTGTTTTCTTTGATCTAAACCTTCCTATGCCACTGTGGCACTCTAGGGAAGAAACTAAGATGTTCATTCAGCAAGTGTGGAATCTTGCGGACATTATTGAGGTCACTAAGCAAGAATTAGAGTTCTTATGTGGGATCACACCAACTGAAGAATTTGACACCAAAAATAATGCCAGGTCAAAGTTTGTCCACTATGAACCCGAAGTGGTTGCACCACTATGGCACGATAATCTTAAGGTTTTGTTTGTGACTAATGGAACTTCCAAGATACATTACTACACTAAGGAGCTTGACGGTGCTCTTAGTGGGATGGAGGATCCCCCGATTACCCCTTTCACTTGTGATATGTCAGCATCTGGAGATGGCATCATTGCAGGTACATTACAGTGAATGCACATTTAAATCATAGCCCTGTAATTTCCCCCCCTAAAGGAAGCACCAATCCATTTGAAAAATCAAATCAATAGGAAACCTCTTTCAAATCTTGCTGATACTATCATGTTGAATAATTTGAAATGTGATGGCTTTTGAAGCAATGCAGCAGAGGCCTGGGAATTTATCTTGTTATTTCATAAACTTTAGACCCACTCTGCTATCTTATTGTTCTGAAAATCCACCAAAAGGACTTTGGTTTCAAGTAATTGACTTTGATAAAACTCATGTTTTAAAGCAGTACTTTAATAGGTAACTATTTGCATATTGGGGTTGGCATTGAGCCACCTCTCATATATAAGAAATAAACTCAGTTTCTTTTGCACTGACTTTGAATTTGAGAGGCAAAATCTCGTTTGAGTTGGCTTAATGAATGCTGTAACAAGCATGTGCTAAATGGTGGCGGCACTCGGAGCTTAGACTACTCTGTATCTTCATAAAGATTTGTAAATAGAAATTTTGTAGCATTAATTCACATGGAGTTAAACTGGCCTTTTAAGATGAAAGAAGCATCATCCTGGAACTAAAGCCCCACTTATGAGTTCTCTTCTTATCTTTTCAGCTCTCTTGCGAATGTTGACAGTTCAACCTGATTTGATAACTGATAAAGGATACCTGGAGCATACCATCAAGTATGCAATTGATTGTGGGGTTATAGATCAATGGATTCTCGGTCGAGTACGTGGCTTCCCTCCACGTGAAGAAGATATGGAGGAAATAACCCCTGATATAAATGGTATAAGGTCAATTACAGAAAAAGAATACCGCACGATTGCGCCTATTGAAAGTTGATCCAGGTGATACACTGAGTAGTATCAGTTTTGTATCTTATGTTTCTCAAAATGAAGCTTGCATCCCTTGTATAGAAAACTGAGGTGTTTTATTTATTTGTTTCTTTCTTTCTGTGTTTTCCATTGCTAGAGGTTATATTAACTTAGGTTTTTGTATTTCCCATTTTTTGGTTGTACTAATGGCATTATAATCAAAGATTAAGATTCCATTTTGCATTTCTTTGCCAAAGTGATGTATTTTATGTGTGTCTTTTTGACATGATAGGTTAAAAGGGTATAATCATATCACAACATGAAAGTACAAACACTGGAACCTATGGCTGTTAATAAGGTTCTGAAGACAATCATGTAAACAGAAGCCAACAGGAAGACTTTTACCAACACTTGATAGGGAGTCCCTAATTGGGATAGGCTCTAAATGTTAATTATCCATGGCGCGACTTGCGAGGATAGGGGTGAGAGTTGATTATACACAGTTTTACACTTGCATCTTCACAAAGAAATTATTTTCCAGAGAACATGTGACTTCCAATTACAAAGAACCTTACCGCAGTAATAAAATTTTATGCCAACTTAATTAAATAACTTAAGCTCAACAATGAGGCTAGTATGATATTTTACTCAATAATTAAGTGTAAAAAATGTCGAGAAATATATTACTGCTTCTCGAGTTATTTGTTAGATTTTTCTTTAGTCTTAATAAATCTCCTTAGTGTTCTTAATTATTTATTTCCTTATCAGCTCCTTTTAATAAATGAAAACGAAGGAATCATAAAGAAATGAAATCGTGTGTAGACCCATTTTTTGAAATTCTATTTTTTCCTTCAAGAAGTAGATAACACGTAGAGAAAATGAAAACTTTCTTCGGTAGAATTTCATTAACTTCTAAATTAATCCATCAGGATAAAAAACAAAAGTTTTTCTGAAAAAAAGAAAAAGAAAACATAAGTACAATTCTATTGAAAATTCTTTTTTTTTTTTTTTATATTCTATTGTTTTCCAAAGCATAAATGTACTTACATTCCTTAGTAATGTGATCCTTTCTATATTCTATTCATTCAAATTAAATGTAAATATGAATATATGTAAAACTATATGCCCCAAAAGGTTATTAGTACTTAATAAAATAAAGTTTGTAGATGATAATCTTTTCAGTTGTCTCTTCCTTCATCCCTACAAGCACAATACATGCTAAAAAATAATTGAGTGAACGAAATGCAAATCCTGGATTAAGCAAATGATATGTGAATCCTTTATGGTGCATGTTGCATCCATCAATGGTCACAAACACGACCAGAACAACAACAAAAAATACTTGATGCCACATGATATCCTCTCCCAAAGGGCAGAGGAATCCTCAAATTTAGCCATAAAATCAAAATACATTTAAATTTTCATCATGAGGTAGATGACTATGTATTAGGATTCAAACAAAATAGATTAACAAGAAACTGGGAGGGTGAGGGAAAGTGAACTCTTACAATTACATGAACCTGATTTTCCTATCTAAATTGCAAACAAGTGAGACCATCATTATAACCAATAACCCAGTGAGGAATTAAGAAGACACTTGGAATGATGATGCTCTCCACAACTTTTATTGGCTGCTTATAAAAACTACACCACACTTCTCCAACCAACCTCCCAAGAGAGAACAAGAAAAGGCAAAAAGTGAAGACTTTCTATCCAAGAGAAAAGAAATAGGCAGGATCTAAGGATCATCAACACTTGAAGAATCCCATAACACTACATACAAACTTACACCTCTGCAAGGGGCTTCATCCTAAATGTTCAAATTGGAATCTTGAAGTTTTGAGGCAGCCAGCTTATCCAAAAACCACACCAACTTCCCCATAGCTGGTTGAACCATTCTTGCTGGTATAAATGGACACTCAGGTTCAACATCATCTATTGCCAAGTGTACAGCTTCTGCTTTGCTGTCACCTGTGACAACTACTGCTACATTGGATGCAGAATTGATAACAGGCAAGGTGAATGTGATTCTCTCAGGTGGAGGTTTTGGGGAGTCAGTAATGAAAGTTACCCATTCTTCCCTTTCATTGAGTGCTGAGTGATTAGGAAATAAAGATGCAACATGGCCATCAGGACCCAATCCAAGCAGAATGAGATCAAACTTGGGGCTGTCACAAATCTCAGACACACTGACCACACGGGTTTTCACTAGCTGTCGGATGACAAACTCGTAATCGTCAGCAGCTTCTTCGGCTGACACTGAATCATTAATAGAATGCACATGACTTGGGACAATAGGCACCTGCTAATATAACAAGCATGTTATCAGAGGAGCATAAATAAATTTTAAGAAATGATAGAACTAAACGAGATACAATCTCATGAAATATTAAAAGACAGACATGGAGAGACAGACAAAAAGAGTAATTTTTATATCAGACTCCCATGTTGCATTTGTTGAAGGCAACATTTAAATAGAAAGGAAGCAAAACCTGAATCATCTTCTTTTCCATTGGTAAGGAATTTATCCACAAACATCTCATGTATTATATAGAAGAACAAAAAATGCAATTTACGGTTTCCAAATGGTGCCTTCTGGATTTTTGATAACCCAGAACATGAAAAGTAAAAGACCCTCAAAGAAGAACTCTTGGGTCCCATCATACCTTGGAGACTAAGTTATCAAAGTTAGGGGTGAAAATCCCAGTTGACACGACATGAACGAGTCAAAACTTTTAACATGAACACAACTCACTTATTTTGTGGGTTGAGTTACGACACGACACCAATAACCCATCAACCTCAAAGTATGTCGCTTATTGTGCGGGTTGACACAACACGACACGACACGACACCACACGAATAACATATAAAAATGATGTGGGTCAATTTCGTGTTTGCGGGTTGACATGCGACATGACATGAATTTTTTCGTGTCAGTTTTTGCTAACACGAATATATACAATTTGAAAACGGGTCAATCGGAACAAATTTTTTTCTATTTTGTGTCCCAAGCATTATTAGGTGATTTATGCTGTGCCTCTAGTCCAAATGTTACAAAATCATGTGATGATTTAGACTTTTGAGAAGTTAAAGCTTCTACATCTCCTAATACTACCAAATATCAGTGAAAGCGTAGTTGCTGCAGAAGCTCTTATTGCAGAAATTACACATTTATGCTATTAATATTGTCTGCTGAAGATTCAATGAAAATCCAAAAGCTTCACAATTATGGTTTCTATTTGACATTGTATTCATGGGGGATAATTGATTTCCTACGCATATTTGGCGTCAGCAAGTTTTATGAAAGAGAGACAATTTATGCCACCCAACTTTAGCACATTTGCTTCATATGTACAAACTGACTGGATAAGAAAATGAGAGTAGACATTGATTCAGCATCATCTCTCGAGCTTCACAAGATATCCGGAGCTTCATTTGCAGCACCTACTAGTGATCAAAAACTCTTTGCTGCTAAATCTGGATTGCCATATCTGAAAACAAATTATCATGCTCACTGGCTCCCATTTTCCAAGGGGTACCAACGAAGAAATCTCAAAACAAACTGAAAGTGAAACAAAAGGGGGACTTGATCTAACACAGGATGCAGCTGTCAGGAGGGGAAAGACTTTAGCTTTGCAGAGTTGAGTGAATCAATTGCACAACAGTTGAAATCACAAAATTGAAGGTTGGGAACACAGAACTTTCCATTTGTGGCAGAAAATCCAGATCAAAGCTATTTTGGACATTAAATTAACATTAAGAAGTTAAAAAAGCTCAAACATAAGAAGTGAAAAGCAATAGGTGAAATACTAAAGTTTGATCCTAGTTACAGCCATCCACCTTTTTATTGTTAAAAGAGGTCAGTGATCCTCAGCCTGTCCTAGAACATCCTGGGTACACTATTATTGGCCTCATACGACCCTGAAGGTGATAAATAAAAGCACCTTGAAAAAAAAAAAAAAAACTAGAGCCAAGATTAAAGCTAAAGAATCAAAGAAAACACAGAAGAAAAGGGTGAAATTAAACCAAGAAATGACAGCCATTACATTTATGAAGAGATGCATGTTAATGTATCAACTGATAGTTGTGGTAAGGTGAATGGAGCAGTGTCCATAGTAGAACTACTAATTACCTCTAACTGGGAATATTAGTTTCTCGGGTAACACTAATCTTAGTCAAAGCCATGATGGATTCCCTTCTAATGTGGTTTTTACGGCTGTGGTGCAACCAGTAGTTGTTACTCAAATACTCTGGTACATTGATTTTCAGCAGAGTACTTGCTTCAGCTGGCAATATAGCCTCAACAAATCCATCAGGTCTCGATAGAGACCCCCATTTCCTCTCACAAATAATGAATCCTTCAAACATGGATTCAACTTTTGGGGCTCAAACTGTAGCAATGGCTAGTTTCCACCCTATTAGTCCAAATAAAAATGTATTTCTACAAATACGGCCACAAAGACAGATCTTACAGCTATCACATATGACCATAGTTTTTCAGTCAACCAACAACAGTAGGACAACCAAAAACATATTTTTCATGCTTCAGCCTATGATTTTCCAGAAGAGACACCAAGAGGTATTGGTGTGTTTGAATTCCTTGAATGTCTTCCATTAAAATTAGAGCAACTCAAAAATTAAGGAGAAGTGAAGAGTAGGTAACCAATTGATAACTCAATTATGAATCAGAGGATATCCAAGAATGCAAAGGATTAAAAAGGAAAATTGCAATTCAAAAAATCAGATTATCAAAACGATATCTCAAGATTTTTTTTAAACAGAAATATTCTGTGCATACAACATATAAAATCAAGTTGGACTTAGTTGCCTACAGCATATTCCAAGAAGAAATCCGCCGTGTATACAACATCTCCCGATATTGATTTTCTCATAATAATCCTGAGACTTGTCAGAATTTCTCAAAAAAAAAATTCCTAAAAACTGTCCCAAAAATATAAAACTAAGTTGCATACAGCATATAAAATCAAGTTGGAACTAGGCCAGTGAATTTGAAATCAGAGATCTTACTCTCAAGAATGGAGCTCGGTTAAACTAAATCTTATTTTAATTAAATTGCATTTTACAAAAAGCAGCTAATGCACTTATTTTTTCAGGGATAATAAAGGCCAGTATGGCTAAATGATCTACCTCTTTGCCATCTGGACTAGCAAAAGCTCGTGTCTTACGATTACATGTCATCAACTTGCCAAAGCATCAAGGCTTCAATGTTTCCCATGTGACAGCAAGACACATAACTATTAAGCTGACGTACTTGCAACCTCAGACTCAAATGATCAATTCAAGATGTAGTCAACTTCAATTGAATAATCCAGCCAATTATTAATTTTCAATTTTCAGTTATTGTTTTTTGGTCTTTAGGCCTTTTTATTAATTCCAGTGACATTTTTATAATTTTTTGTTTTTCGTTTTAATTTCAGTAAGACTCCTATGGAGGGTGATTGAATCTTCTATTATTTTGAGAGCAGAGTTTTTATTTTCAATCCTAACACAAATGATGGATGCACACACGATGCCCGCACGCACGATTCTAAGCCAACTCTAGGTGCATCACTAATCTCTTAAATCTATTTAAGTCCATTAAAATAGAGTACGGAACTTTTCGCTGCATATAAATAAGGTATTGCCCTCTTCAGGAAGAGCAAGAAATTAGTAATAAACTACTATGTATGTTTCTTAATCCTGTGAACTGAAGGGATGAACTAAATATCAACTTGCTGTAGTTCAATTTGCACATCAGAATAAATGTTAAATCTCAGAAGAGTAAATAATCCAAACAAGATCCAAAATATCAATTTTGTCAAGCACCTCGAAGAAAGTATTCAATATTGGCTGTATAAGTAAATTGAAATTCAAAATTAGACACCTTAGGAAAATATTTAATGTTTCATGTAACTAAGAAAATTTTGAAAAGGTTATTTAATAAATGCTCAAAATTAAAAGAGCTATTAAATTTTCTAAGTCAACTAACAAGAAGCCAAAAACGAAAGAAACCAAAATCATTCATCCTGTTAAAAAGGTATAAGTTAGCAAAGAAGGTATAAATTAGCAAAGAACAGCTTAATACTCAAAAACCATAAGTACATCACTCTCCTTTAAATTATTTTGAGAATAAACCATTCTTTCATGTAAAGCCATGAGAAATATGAAATGTTTGAATTGAGGGGATAACCTTGGACAAAAGGCCATCCTTAGCAAGCTTATAATTGCTATCAGCATGGTTTTTTGCCACAACACGCTCATCAGCCCAGAAGATATACCACTTGGACCAGTCCACTGTCTTGTTATAAGGAGCTTCGCAGAGTTTTCTGTTCACAATTATAAGTTTTAAACCCAACACCAAATCATAAAAGCAAATAAACATTGTATGGAAAAGATAAGATACAAATACCCCATTAAGCCAATGAGAGAACCACCAGATAAAGCAATGGCAAAGACTCCCCGCTCCTTCACAGATGCCTCTGATAATTCGGCAACATAGTCCGCCAAGTCAGTCTTTAGCTCATCCAAACTCTCATGAATCCTCAACTCTCCTCTATTTTTATGACCATCAGAGAGAGCCATGGTTTGAAAGAGTCTGATAGCTATACTTTACACCAAAAAATAAAATAAATACATATAGGGCTTCAAAATATGTTCAGATAGAAACAATTAAATCAATGGAATACCAGGTATATATAGCTGTCAGCATTTAATTCAAAACACAAATAGATTTGACATTAGCCCTTTTAAACCTAAAACACAAATGGGATTCCACAGATGTCAAGAATGCTGCTTTACAGAATAAAACCAAAATTTAAAGAAGGGGAACGGACAAGAAAGATATAGATATTAGATAATTTTACCGTTTATTTGACTACATGACTTAAATTCCAAGAAGAGTCATATGACACTATAATATTAAAAAAAAATATATATAAGCTAATGCTTGATATTATTCAAACCATAAATCAGTTTGCATGTAGAGTCTCTAATTGTCAAAAAAGAAAAAGAAAAAAATAAAAGACAATTCATCAAAGGGTATCATCGCCACAATACAAATTTCCAGCGATCGATGCTTAAAAAAAAATATTAGAACCAAGTACACACTTGATGATTGCAGAAAAAATTTACAGAAAAAAAACCACCGCCCCAGATCATAAAACATGTTCAATTGACATCCCACTGCAGCAGAAACTTCAAAAGAAAAAAAAAAAAAAAAAGCCATGATGGTCAATGATAGTCTCATGCAGTTTAACATAACTGGGAACTGCATCAACAAAGAATCAATACGTTTGAGAACAATAGCAAGGAAAAAATGCTTACAAAGAAAAGACAGAAGGGGTGGCACACAGAAGAAGCTGACGAATGTGAAAGATGAGTATGAACACAGAGTTTATATATCATAAAAGTATTTTTTGCAGCATGTATTAAAAAAAAAAATATATTTTTGGAGCATATAACTTATTTGCATTTATTCCCAAAATGATATTAGTTTAGGATTAAAATATTAAAAAATTATAATTATAAAGATTATAATAATTCTGAAATAAATTAAAATTATAAAAATACCATGGTTTTTGTCCCAAAATAATGTCGTATTGGATATATTGCAAACAACTTATGTGCAGTAACGACAGAAAAAGCAAAACCTATATATATATATATATATATATATATATATATATATATATATATATATATATATATATGAGATAGGATCCTTTGACACCGGTGTCAAATTTTAAATTTGACATCTCATCTGAGAGCCGTTAGATCAAAAAAAATCAACGACTATGATTTGTAATCATTGATCTTTTCTGATCTAGTAGCTCTCAGATGAGGTGTTAAATTTGACATCTCATCTGAGAGCCGTTAGATAAAAAAAAATCAACGACTATGATTTGTAATCATTGATCTTTTCTGATCTAGTAGCTCTCAGATAAGGTGTTAAATTTGAAATTTGATACCAGTGTCAAAGGATCCTACCTATATATATATATATATATATATATATATATATATATATATATATATATATATATATATATATATATATATATATATAAAGGAGGGATATTCTTACTATAAAAATTTTCCACTACCATCTTACAATATATATGGGGTAAACATTTCTCAAGCAGCTTGAGATAAGTTTATCTCCAGCTAGCCCCAAAACTACGTCGTTTTGATTAATGAAGGGTATTTATGTAATCTTAGGTGAATTAATGAAGGGTGTTTACATTATATTCTCCTGGGAGAATACAAACTTTTGCAAACTACACTATGTTCTCCCGGGAGAATATAGTGTAATTTGTAAAAAAATTCCAAAAAATTTGTAAATAGATCCTGTCCGAAATTTTATATATTTTAATATAAAAATAATAAATTATACATTATTGTCCAATAAAGAATGAAACAAACATATAATACTTGTGATACTGGTGTTTTAGGTTCAGTAAACGAAATCTCTAACTATAAATCAAATCAGAATTTCCTCCATAGTGCATAACTGAGATAATATTAGTATTGTATGTATATAGCTTATGTCGGTCAATAAGTAACAAATCACTCAAATATGTCAAATATGAAAAAAAAATTGAAATTTTTTTTTCAAATAAACTCGGCCAGGTCACCAGTTTTCAATAAAACTGACAGAGTTGGACAGGTCGTACCGGGTCTGGTACTTAGCCGATCCAATGTGATAACCAGATCGATCATCTGGTTCACCAGATTCTGGGTCGACCTGACCGGTCGAATCCGATTTTCACAATCTTCGGTGAAAGTTAGTTAAAATTGCAATCTAACGATAGTAAGAAGGAGTATATAATACAGGCATAAAAAAGATGAGCATATTTGTGAAATTAAACAAGGGTTTTATGTTTATTATGTTATAGGAAAAAGTGATTGTGTATTGTTATAGAGATTCATTTTGCGTGTCATTTTTTTTTTTAAATGTGTGGGCCCCACAAAATATTATGTGTGTAGGAAAGTTTGTTGTGTTATGTTAAAGGATAAAATGAAAACCCATTAAACAAAGTTATCCTTGTTTAATTTGACTTCTTTTAACCTGTATCTTTCTTTTTATTTTCTTTATTAAATTTAAGAGTGGTCATTAAATAAAATAATTGTGAAGATTACTTACTTATCCAATAATAAATAAACATGCTAAGTTTTTAAATTTAAATAAATTTTTAAATATATTAAATAAGAACTTATTTCAAACAAATTTTAACCAAATTGAGATTAAGGTACAACTAATTGTAATAAAACACAGATTTGTGTAATTAATTTATCTTAAATATTTCAAATCAGTTTTAAAAATTCTCAAACTATATTTAAACCTTTTTTCAAAAAACACCTATAAAAAAATACAATAACATGTATAATTGTATATATACATTTACATTTGGTATAATTAAATAGCATTTCAATAATACTTATTACATTACTTTCTTAAAAAAAAATACTTTCTTTATTTGCTTTGGTATGTATAGGAAAAGATTGAGTAGATTCATACATAAAAAAATAACATTTATAATTTTTAAATGAAAAAGAAATTCAGATAAAAAATAATGAATGCAGGGAAATATCTTTTATGATCCAGGATCAACTATTAATTTGGTGCTCCCTCTTACAACATTAATTTTTTCCCTTTGTACCCCTGCTATTTTTTCTCATTTTCATTTGTATCCTTCCATTTATACTAAAGGATTATCAAAAAAATGATAGTCCCGGATCACAATAAATAATCTCATGAATGCAGATGTGATTTAGCGTAGTAAGCTATAGGTTTATGCCAAATATTAGTTTTTTCTCACTGCACAAAGCAATTTTATGCCACATAGATAGACTGGCTTGGTTCTTTTTTTAAAAAGGTTGCACGTTGATTGATGGATGTGCGGCATATGATTGCTTTCTACACTGATATAAGACTAACATTTCACATAGTGTTTACTGGTTAAAATTAAGGGTTTTGTTTTTTATTCTTTTTTAGGTGGTACCTTCATTAAGAAATTAAAAATAAATAAAATAAAATTACAAAAATAGAGATATGTGTAGTACAAGAAATATTTTCTTAAACACCATAAAAAAGTATTTCTCTTAGAATCAATATATATATCAATGGGAGGATTATATTTATAGACTTTTTATTTATAAATTATACTATGTACTCCGAGAAATATAATAAGTTACATTATATACTTTCGAAGTATATAATGTAATTTATAAAAGGGAAAGATTATACTTACTATTTTTTTTTACTACTTCTTACTACCAAATCTTAACTGTTGATTTCCGTTAATCTAATAGTTATAATTTATTAAAAATTAATAATAATTAATAAGTGTGATCCAATAAATTATAACCGTTAGATTGACGGAAATCAATGGTTAAGATTTGATAGTAAGAAAAAAATGTAATAAGTATAACCTATCCCTTTATAAAAATTTATAAAAAAAATTATAAATAAATCTTTCTTCTATATTAATAAGAAAAATATTTTTCACGTTACGTAAAAAATTTCTCTTGCGACCTTTATTTTGATATTCGTGCCAAATTTTTTTTTAAAGTGACCACTTCTTTCTTTATAAGAAAGCTCCAACTTGCGAGAAGTTGCATGCCCATTATTAATATTATATTGTATTTTGACATTTATAATTATGAGTTTGTATTCATCATTTAACATGATAAAAAAGGAATTTCTTACGAATATAATATTTTATGGGCCCGCAATTTTTGAAGTAAGAAAAAATAATTAAGATACATAAAATGAATTTTTATAACATTACACAATCACTTTTCCTATAACATAATTCTTATAAAATCTGTCGGAAAAAATAAAAGAGGGGAAGTGCAGTCATCCAAGGCAAACAGCACCTGTCCAAATCAGTTCTGACACGTATATATAAATTGTACTTGCAAGAATTAAACACTATTTTACTTTACTTTAATTCACATCGGTAATGAATAAATTCAATCCCTTTATTTTATTTTATTTTTCAGTACTCATATATTACTAAATGTGCTTGCTTTTGCCTTTTTTTTTAAAAAAAAAAACTGCTTTACTAGAATATTATAAGACGATTTTTTCATATGAATATTTATTTATTTTTTTTAAAAATCTCTGTCATTATTTTCCAAAATATTCCGATACCAATTTGTATTAAAGACCTCTTCAGTGAATATTCAACTCTCCATGCACATGTGGGCAGGGAAGAGCAGAGAAATTATTGTAGTCCCGGAATATTATTTTTTAGGTAGTTTCTTAGTATAAATTAAAGGATAAAATTAGAAAAGAAGAAAAATAACATGGATAAAAAGAAAAAGAAAAAAGTTAGTATTGTGAGAAAGAATACCAAATCATTATGTGGTTCTGAAATATAGAAAATATTTTCAGGGAAGAGAAAGAGAAATAAAGAAGAAAGAGGAAAAAAAAAACGAGACCATGAAATATTTTTTCCATCTCATGACAAACTGATTTCTAATAATAAAAAAGGAAAATCATTGCATTATGTTATAGGAATTTCACTGTAGCCTCCTGTAGAGAGATCGATATCTGTGCATTTTTTTTTTTTTTATAAAAACTGATGGGACCCACTTACATTGTGAATGTAGCATGATGGAAGCTTCATCATGTTACATAATATTCATAAATCCCATAAAAAAATACAATCATTTGGTTTCTCTTGTACAGGCTTTCTAATGTTTTTTTTTTCCCATATGTTGGGAAGTGAGTTTTTCTTAAACCAACTTCTTAATGTATTTTTTTTAAAATATAATAAATGTAGAAGTATGTGTTTAAACTTTTTTTAAAAGGTTCTTATTTTGCAGATTATAAATGGTAAATAGTGGACCAAAAAAAAAACATTTAAAATACAATATTAATCATTAAACATTTACCAAAAAAATTCCCACAATACAATGGCAAATTATGATATAATATAATAAAGAACTAAAATATTTTATAAAAGCATACTTTTTTCTCATTATTCCTCTAAATAATGACAAGTTGCTATGTTGTTACAACTTACAACTAGGGGTGTCAATATAGGTTTTGACACGCGGGTCGACCCGTGACACGACACGAAAATTTGTGTTTGGGTTGACCAGCAAAAAAAATTCATGTCGTGTTCGTGTTGGAAAAATGACACGTAAAAAATTCGTGTCGTATTCGTGTTGATGTATTTGTGTTCGTGTTGACCCGTATTTTTTTAATTATTTTTCTTAATATTTTATTATTTTTTTAATTTTTTTTAATTTCGATCTATTTTTTTAATATTTTTTTGTCAATTACCGTTTTGACCTCTATTTTGCGTGTTATTCGTGTCGTGTCGTTTCAACCCACAAAAAATTCGTGTCGTGTCAGTGTTGAAGAATTTGACACGAATAAAAATTCGTGTCGTATTTGTGTTGATGTATTCGTGTCGTGTCAAATTCGTATCGTGTCAACCTGTTTTGACACCCCTATACTTGATGGAATCAGGTTCAATACTTCACGTGCAGAACCGATCCATTAGCTAGATCGGACCAATTGGTGAAAGGGGTGTTCATCAACCGATCCAAACCGATTCAAACCGCGGTAACCGAACCAAAAAACAAATAACCGAAAAATCGAAAACCGCAAATTTTAATTGGATTGGATCGATTTTTGGATGGGTTGACGAAAATCGATCAAATCCAAACCGATCCAATATATTAATTCTCCTCTACCTACTTAGGTCTTTCCTCAATCATAACTCAAAAATTTCTAAACCCAATACCCATTAACTAAATCCAAGAAAAAATCTAGTCGCATCTCATCAACCAAATTTTATCTTTGTAGAGTTTCATATTTCATTCCCCCAAAAAAAAAAAAAGTTATAGTTTAATGCTTTTGTATTTCAAAGAAATTTTTTTTACAAAGCAATATATACAAAAGATGTTATTTGCACAATAATTATGAAATAAATTTTAGGATTTTCAAAAAATCGAAAAAAATTGGATCGGATCGGATTTGAAAAAAATCCAAACTGAATGGATGATTCTATGATAAAATCGAAGGGATTGGATCGGATGATTTTTGCTTCCAAAACTGATCCAATTCAGACCGCAAACACCCCTTGGTTCGATTATCAGTCTATGTAATTGGACCGACTGATTCGGTTTGATTTTAACAATATCGAATGACATGACTCAATATTATTTGTGGGAACCTCATCTAGTGTAGAAGAACATAATTTTTTGGGGAACCATTATTAAAAGAACTAGTACCGGATATATTATGCAATATGCGGGAACCCCATATGTTATAGTTACACATATATATTTACTAGCTTATTCTAGAGCCTCAACGTTCAAACATATTAGTAATAAATTTAGGACATAGTTATATTTACAAATTTTCTGTTTACAAACTACACTATGTATTTTCGGGAGAACACTAGGTTACACTATGTTCTCCCAGGAGTACATAATGTAATTTGTAAAAATTTTAAAAAAAATTTGTAAACGGATTCCTTCCCACAAATTTATCCCCATTAGCAGCCTATGAATATCTTCATATTTAAAATACATATTGTGAGAACCTCCAAAGTAACTCAGTTGGTAACTGAGCTTTCAAGATTTTATTTGGATCAAGAGTTCAAATCCTGTCTCAAGCTCCTCGAAGAAAGATTAATCTCATCCTTTCTCTCGTAACAAAGTTGAGTGCACAGGGGTTAAGTTGACTATCCTCTGCCATTGAAGAATGGATTGTATATCACTTACCAAAGCTGCAACGACAAGAAACTCTGAGGCATTATTAGACAAAATTAAAGGCTTTGTAGGCAATCAGTGTTCTATCACACCTGTTTATAACCCAAATCCAAAGGCAACTAAGGCTTTGTTTGGGAGTTAGTTTTAGGAGGGGAAGGAAAGGGAAGGGAGGGTTTTAGTAAGCCCTTTTCTTGTTTGTGAGTTTAAAAAGAGGAGGGGAAGGAATTGGGGATTTTTACTAAACCCTCCAAAACCCTCCTTCTTCCTAAAATTAAAGTTCCCCCAATTTGGGGGTTTGAGGGGGAATATTAAAAATTACTTATCTACCCTTAGCATTAAAATGTAACAAATACATAAATGTGACATTTTTAGAAAAATCTCAAATATCGACAAAATTTATTGACGAAAAATATTTCGTCAAAAATAATGATGAAATTTTTTATGAAAATCACATACGTCAAAAAAATTTCATCAAAACTAAAGACGAAACAAGATTTTGTCATAATCACTGATATAAATTTTTTACGGGAAAGAATTCAGTCAAAACTATAGACGAATCTAAATTCCGTTGAAACTTTCAACGAAAATTTTTTCGTCCAAAATTTGACGAAACACATTTCCACCGAAAAGTTTCACCAAAATTCTTTACAGAATTTACATTCCGTCAAAAGTTTTCAACGAAAATATTTTCGCTAAACTTCTTGTCAAAAATTTTCAGTCGAATATTTAAGGAAACACATTTTCATCGAAAATTTTCGACGGAAAATATTTTCGTCAAATTTTTTGATAAAAAATATTTCCATCAAAATTTTCAACGGAACACATTTCTGTCAAAAAAATTCAACAGAAGATTTTTCCGTAAAAAAAAATTGACGAAAAATATTTTGATTAAAATGTTTGACGGAAAAAATATTCTATCAAAATTCTTTACTGAATCTAAATTTCGTCGAAAGTTTCGAACGAAATATTTCCCTCAAAATATTTGACAAAACAATTTCCGTCAAAATTTTCATCAGAACACATTTCCATCGAAATTTTGAACGAAAAACATTTCGTCAAAATTTTTGACGAAATATTTTTTACGTTTAAAGCATTTCATGGAGGAAATCATTTTCGTCAAAACTTTTGCCAGAAATTAAATTTCGATAGAAATTTTTTTTTTGTAAAAATTTTCATCGGAGAAAAATTTTCGTCGCTTTTCGACAAAGAGTATTCTGACGAAATTTTTTTGTAGCTTGCAGCGTAGAAATTTCATAAAAAATATTATCTTGTTTAATATTGTGAAAAGTACAAAAATATTTTTCTTAGAAATTTTAAATTTAATTTAGTTTGTAAAATATAATAAATATATTAATTTTAAAAAGGGGTAAAATGGTAAAAATATCTCATTAACCCTCTATTTTCCTTCCTTGCCCTTTTTTAACTTCCAAATAAGGGAAGGGAATACCCTCCAAGTCCCTTCCCTTCCTTTCCCTCCCTCCCCCTTGTATCCCCTTCTTTCCCTTCCTCTCCAAACTCTCAAACAAAGCCTAAAGGACCCTCTGGATGGCGAGTAATTCGTAAGACCCCGAAAGCTAGTTTTTCCATATCGAAGGAAGTTTGAAACTTATTATAAGAAAGAAATAATTCATTCATGCATTTAGAATTAACTCATTACATACGGCCTTATTAATTAATGGATTGATTCAAAATTTTCGGAGTCAAACACATTAAGTACGACTCATATATTTAAACCAAATTCCAATTCAAATAAAGCAGCAGATTTAATTGTAATTTGTTAAAAAAATTGAAAAGTAACAAAATTAACTTAATT
This sequence comes from Gastrolobium villosum, assembly GCA_032173675.1. Taxonomy (NCBI): domain Eukaryota; kingdom Viridiplantae; phylum Streptophyta; class Magnoliopsida; order Fabales; family Fabaceae; genus Gastrolobium; species Gastrolobium villosum. Next base: position 670,910 of record JAVKPL010013638.1, on the reverse strand, counting down.
TAAGGTCTACAATTTGTGGCGTATTTTAAACTTGAGGGTATCGGAATAATCATATTTTTTAAATTTTTCTTTATTTTTAAGAGATAATTATCATTATATTTACTTTTAGGATTTTAGATTTTAAGTTAATTTGTAATTTATCAATAAAAGAATGTTCAACACCTTTATTATAAAAATTAAAATATTTTATTATTTTAATTAATATAATTGAAAACAAATTTCTGTTATATTAAACCTCAACTTTTTATTTAAGCTTTTGCCATCACAAATCCAAGAGCAGGTTCATAGATTCCCTTCAATTTTATTTGATGTACAGCTCATCATTACAATTTTGATTTATAATAATTTGTTTTTATTGACTATCTAATTTTACAGATTAAGATATTGAAAATAAAAAAAATAATGCGAATTGACCAAATTAATTTCATTTTTAGGGCGCTGGAGTGCTTATGACTCGAGTATGTCTTGCTTTGTTTTAACTTTTTTTTTTGCAATTTCAAAATTCACCTTTTTAAAAAAATTTGTTAATCTAACACGTGAGCTATTGTCAACAAACTCCCATTTTTCTTTTAGAAATATTCCAATTCCTTCATTATTTCGTAACTAATCCGATCCGGGATAGAATCAGGATTAAGGTTTTAAATCCCTCCCAAAGATGGTATTGGAGAGATTCGAACACATGATCTCACTCCACCTCCTTAGTTCCCATGCGCCAACTGAGCTACCATTATGTGGTACAAACTCCCATTTTTTAATAATAATTGATTGAGATTTGAGAGGATTGAAAATGTTTAACAAACTTTATAAAAGAACAGGAAAAGTGATTATTAATACCTACTCATTTTTGTCATTAGACAAATTTGAATTTTACACAACAAAGTAGTTGGTAGGATTAAATTACTATTAGTAAAATTTAAAGTTAACCTGTCAATGGAGTGATGAAGTACATAGACATAGGTGACCCTTGATTATTACAATTTAATTCCACTTTTGTGAGAATTGCCAGACAAAAATGTTTACAAAAATATCAAGAGAAAAAAAAAAATCAATATATTGCATGAACTGCTCCAAGATCAAAGATAAATCATCGAAGTTGCATTTCCAGGTCCCAGATACTTTCCCATATAGTGTATTGGAATTTCAGCACACATAATTTAGATTTAATATCAAGTGTTTTCCGCTCAATTAACATTGCTTGTGTTTGTGGTTTTTCTTTCTTTCTTTTTATTTTGCTATCATTCACTTCCGATCGATGTTGTATACTGCTTTATATTTTCGCCCCCTCATGATTGAAATTTTATGCCATTTCAATCTTTAGGTAGTTCTTTAATTATGATGACCAACTTTATGTCATATTATATTATAGGTCATAGCGTTGGCACAGAAGATATCACGTGACCATGTCAGCCATCATTTTCTTCAGTTTCGCTCCAACCTCCACCACCTTAGAATCAAATGATGAACATATGAAGAGAGGATTGGAATCTTCAACTAAAGTAAACACAAAAAAATAAAAATATTAATATAGGAACCCCAAACAAACAAATCAGTGTCCCACTGACAAAATTGGGACCCAGTTTCAGGAATCTTGGCAACATATATAAAAAAGGGTTTATCATTTATCATTTAACATGACCATAAAAATTTTCCTACACTTACAATATTTTGTGGGGCCAGCAGCAAAAAAAAAACTTCGGCACGTAAAACGAATCTCTATAACATGATACAATCACTTTTCTTACAACATAACTCTTATAAAACCCTATAAAAAAGGGTTTTATAAGAGTTATGTTGTAGGAAAAGTGATTGTGTAATGTTATAGAAATTCATTTTATGTGCCGTAATTTCTTTTTTTTCTTTTTTCTTTAAAAAATGTGGAACCCACAAAATGTTATGTGTGTATGAAAATTTATCGTATAAAATGACAAATGTAGAACCCATAAAAAAAAAATATGACATGATGATGGGGTCTTAACATGAATTGCTCCTTTTAGGGAGAAACAAGAGCCATGAAACATGTCGTGGCTGACATTTTTCCCCCACTTTGATGTTGAGCTCTTAGTAAAAGCCATAGACTTCAAATTATTGTGCCTTCGAATTCATACGTGATAGATATTCAACCAATTTTGAAAGCAACTTCCCATCTTAAGCACTTTCCACTTTAGTTATGTCCACTTTAACCTTATCATTTGTTGTACAGTACTATAAATTAAAAAAAATAAACACCTTTTTTTGATCCCTGACAATATTTACGAAATCCTTTTTAGTCCCTGGCAATAAAAAAGGACCAAATTGGTCCCTAAAATTATGAAAAAATGGCCACTTTAGTCCTTTTGTCAATTGTAATAAGTACTCCTTGGTCCTTTTTTCATCATTTTAGGGACTAATTTGGTCCTTTTTTATTGCCAGGGACTAAAAAGGATTTTGTGGATATTACCAGGGAACAAAAAGGATGTTTACTCTTAAAAAACAAACAAACAAGAAATTAATAAGTTTTCAGCCTAACTTATAGTGTCAAGATTATTCACATTCTAATCTACCGCTTTTTTATGAAAAAATTAAGACTAAATTGTACTTTAACTAGTTATTTTATCCGTGACTTTTTTGAGCTGCTAGATATTTAATGTTTATTAATTATAAAATTTTTCAAGATAATTTTATTTTATTTTATCACTTTTTTTGAAATACTATATATCATCACTTTTATTAGATTTTTTTTTTACTAAGATAACATCCCAATAGTTGTCATTTTCTTTTTAAAAAAATTATAAGATTAATATTAGTTAATATTATTTATATTTAGAACTAATTTTAAATTCTCAAGGAAATTTTAATTTATGTTTTCAATATTATAAGAATAATAGTTTTCTTGCCAGCACTCAACTTTTTCTTTTCTAATTTCATTATTATTATTTTTGTTAAAATAAATATGTACTTAATGATGTTATTAAATGCCTTTGAAGGCAATTTTACTATATAAATATAAATATAAATATAAATTCTTTTAATTTGTTAATCAAAGTTTATTAATGCATCTTGTTTCAATCAGTAAACCATTTAAGTCATTACAGTTGTCCACAAGATAGGTTAGGTTGGTATTGCAGTATTTTTGTACCACGGACACTCATGAAAATAGTGTGTTAGGTTGGATTGCAATAATTTTTTTTCCATTCAACTTCCCCAATTACTCAACCCGCTCATGAGTAGTTTGGGTTAAAATCACGGGTTTAACATAAATTTCAAACAAATATGCATGAGTCTTAACAAAATAACAAGTCTAAAAATACGTAAGTCCTAACGAAAAATACATCAGTCTTAAAAACATTTGTTAAGAGTCACGACAAGAAACATAAGCAAATCGAAGTCAAGTTCATATATAAGGTTTTATAAAAGTTATCTTGTAAGAAAAGTGTTTGTGTTATATTATAGAGATTCGTTTTGCATGTCATGAATTTTTTTTTTTGATTTCAAAAAATGCGGGCCTAACAAAATATTGTGTGTGTAGGAAACTTTGTGTGGTCATGTTAAATGAAAAATGCAAACACACACACATATATATAGTGGTCATGTTAATGAAAAATGCAAACACACACACACACATATATATATATACATATATATATATATATATACATATGTATATATATACATATGTATATATATATATATATATATACATATATATATATATATATATATATATATATATATGGGTTTTATGTTTATTATGTTGTAGGAAAAGTGATTGTGTAATGTTATAGAGATTCATTTTGCGTGCCATATTTTTTTCTTTTCTTTTTGGTTTTAAAATGTGTGGGCCTCACAAAATGTTGTGTGTGTAGGAAAGTTTGTTATATTATGTTAAAGGAGGGAATGAAAACCCATATATCATTTTCTCTTCCGCTTAAAGCTGCCAGCACAAAAAGAGCAACTTTCTCATAATTATGTGCCATGTTTAGGGGCGTAAATGGGCCAGACCGGCCTACAGGGGCCTACGTCCTGGCCTATGAAAAGTCTGGCCCGGCCCGGCCTTCGAAGTAATTAGACCAGGTAAAGGCTTGTACGCGAGCCTATTTAAAAACAAGGCCGTAGGCCAAATTAAAAAAGCCTGATCTTTTGGCCTGTAGGCCGGCCTGTTTCAATTTTTAAATAAAAAAAATTGTTTTTTATATAATATTATTTATATTCTAAAAATTATTTTTTATATAATATTATCGTGCTAATTTAGTCGAGGAGACTGTCGAAGCATTAATTTAATCGAGGAAATATTGTTATGAAATAAATATGATTTGAAGAAAAAAACAAAAGGTATAAATTGCTTCTTTAACAACTCATTTGAAAATGTTTATATATTGAAATTCATAATGTAAACATAGTGAAATGCATAACTAATTTGATTTTCTGATTTTTTACTTGCAGGTTCGAAAATATAGTGGGAATAATCAAGCCGAAAGGCTCACTTGAAGATTGTGATGTGCTAAGAAAAATTCAATCTTTGTTGTCATGAATTTTTATAATCTGTATTCTTGTTAAAAAAAAATTATCATAGACTTTTTATAATTTGGACCCATGCTGGAAATATTGTTTAATTAATGAGATATTTTATATTTATTTTATTTGCAATATGGTAGGCCTAAAAGGCCTCATAGGCCATGTAGGCCTTTTCTTTTTAAATAACAGGGCAGGCTTGGCCTTTATAATAAGCCTTCGATAGGCTCGTAGGCCAGATAAGCCGACCATTTTATTATGCAGGCCTAGGCCAGGAAGGCCAAAGCCTTGCCTGCCCTGACCTATTTACACCCATAGCCATGTTCATATCAGTGAGACCCGCTCCATATGTATCACAGAATGCCAGAGATGGAGCAAAAATGTAAGCAACCACAGCATAGAACCATTTTAGCTAAAGCTATTTAAATTTTAAAAATAATATTAGGTTTTTGACTTTTACTTTTTTTATAAGCTAAGATTTTTAGCTTCCAAGAAAAAGAGACTTCTAATTTTTTTAATGCATACATCCAAGAACACTTTTTAATAGAAATGCTTTTTTTTTTCTTCTGAAAAAAGCAGCTTTTGACTAAAAATAAGCTCATTTAAACGGATCGGCAAACACATTACGGTTTGAAAGATTTTTCAACCCAATGTTAATTATTTTATGGGTTTTATATTTCTCATGTTAAATGAGAATTAAAATCTCATGTTGTAGAGATAAAAAACATGTGGGACCCATGTGTTAGAAAAAATTAGATGTAGGACCCATGTCAGCACGGAAATCGAAGGGTGTGTAGGAAAATTTGAATTCTCATGTTAAATGAGAAATATAAAACCCTTATTTTATAGATCAATTCCACAACATCAATTATTTTACTATGTAATGCAAACCACACTCTCCTTTTGGTTTATGCAATTTCTTGAGCACTTTTGGTTTATATATGTAAACAATAATTTTAAACTCCACAGTTTAAGTCATTAAGTAAAGGTCGATCAATGATTTTAATATTATCTCTCTCTAATACACATACCCTTAAGGCTTTGTTTGGGAGTTGGTTTTTGGAGGGGAAAGAAGGGGAGGGGAGGGGTTTAGTAAGCCCTTCCGTTGTTTGAGAGTTTAAAAAAATGGGGGAAGGGAATTGGGGAATTTTGATAAACCCTCCAAAATCCTCCTTCTTCTTAAAATTAAAGTTCCCCCAAATTGGGGGGTTTAAGGGGAAAATATTAAGAATTACTTATCTACCCTTAGCATTAAAATATGAAAATTACATAAATAAGAATCATCCTTAAAATATAATAATTATATTAATTTCTTAAAAAGGGTAAAATGATAAAAATATCTCATTGATCCTCCATTTTCCTCCCTTACCATTTTTTTAACTCCCAAACAAGGGGAGGAAATACCCTCCAATTTCCTTCCTTCCCTTCCCCTCCCTCTCCCTTGGATCCCCTTCCTTCCCCTCCCCTCCAAACTCCCAAACAAAGCCTAAAAGTCCATCTTTTTGACGTAAAAATTCCGTCGAAAATAATATAAATTCCGTCGAAAATGGAGTTTTCGACGGAATTCAAGTCGTCGAATTTTCCTTCGTTGATAACCCATTTTTTGACGGAATTTATTTCGGAGGAAAATTCTTGACGGAATTTATTTCCGTGAAAATTTTTTGATGGAAAATCAATGGAATTCCGTCGAATATTGTTGTGATGGTTTTCGACGGAAAACAGATTCCGTTGAAAACTTTCGACGAAAAATCAATGAAATTCCGTCGAAAATTGTTGTGATGGTTTTCGACGGAAAACAGATTCCGTTGAAAATTTTCGACGAAAAATAAATGAAATTCTGTCGAAAATTGTTGTGATTGTTTTCGACGGAAAACGAAAAATTAATATCAATTTTTTATAATGCACTTGATAAAAAATCTAATCAAAATCAAATCTCCTTAATCATTACATTAAATGCACAAAAGTCCATATCATATATTAGAGAGTATTTAAAAAGGTTTATACAATTAACGAGCGATGTACAATAAATATATATTGTAACCTTAAAAAATTAACAAATAAAATTAACATATCAATACACAATACAAAATTGACTTCATAAATCAAGGAAACAATTTCATCACAACAATTTCTTCTTACAATACATGTATCTCAAAACATTATTATGAAATCTAGAGGATGCTATAATAAAATTAAGGGAAAACAAAAAGTAGCTATTGATTCAAATTGCTATGATTCAGGTCTATAGCACGCTCTTAAATCCAAGATATGGTTGACTGCAACAACTTTTTGATTATTTGGACCTGCAGTTCGCCAAGCACCATTACTTGGGTCAAGGGAAATAATACCATCCTAACTTCCGCGTCCCTGCAGACCTTATACAACTCCTCAAAAACAAACTCAATGGTTGGACAACTTTTGCTTGATTTGGCAACACACTGGACTGCAATATGTAAGATTGCTTCAAAGTCTACCTTATCAAGTTTTCCATTTAGCCTTGCATCTTCAAAATCCGACAGTGAATGTTCGTAAGCTATAAATTAAAATCAGGATGAGGCATTATAATAATGCTTACTTAAAATTTTTTTTTTTTTTGTAAGTGAATTTTTTTAATAAGTACCTTTATATCTCTATGGACAACGCACCCCTTATATGATGGTGGACTATGATGCACGGATATGGACATGGGATACGACACGATACGCTGACACGTTAATTATAAAAAATGTCATATTTCGACACGTTGGGACACGTTTTGATACTAAATAATTTTTTTAATATATATAATATAATTTATTTTTAATACATATAACAGTCCACAATAAGTCATATAACCAATTAAATATTCAAATTTCATATAAATAAAAATAATTTATAGTATATTGTTAATTTTTAATATCAAATTTCCTAACAGAAAAAATTGATTTACAAAGTATTTTTTTATGTTTAGTTAGTAAAATAAAATTAAGAGTAAACTTACCAAAAAAATAAAATAAAAATAAAATTAAGAGTAAAAAAAAAAAAAACCGTGTCCAACGCGTGTCGGATGCGTGTCGGAACGTGTCAGATGCGTGTCAGAACGTTGACTGCGTGTCGGAAAAACGTGTCCAAACGTGTCGGAGAGTTGACCACGTGTCTCAAAATGTTGACCGCGTATCCGAACGTGTCGGAGCGTGTCCGTGTCGGACACGTGTCCGACACGTATTTTTTCCAAAATTTCGCGTGTCCAGGTTTCGTAGATGGTGGAGATACTTCAGTGCGAATAAACAATCTCTCAAAATTCCGACTTTCATGTCGCATTTCATTCTGACTTTCATGTCCCATTTCAACCGTTTGTCTCTTCCTGAACAGACTCAAACACACACAAACATGTCAACAACATATACAATAACCCTGGGAGATGAAAGCGATGTGAGGTGAGGTGGACAAAATTAATTAGGAAGTTTTCAACCTTGAATAAAAATAATAAATGATATAATTAGTATTAGTTAGCAAGTTTTCAACCTTGAATGAAAATAATAAATGATATGATTAGCATTAGTTAGGAGGTTTTCAACCTTAAATGAAAATATAAATGTTATAATTAGTATTAATTGTGAAGTTTTCAACCTTGAATAGCATTGATTGTGAAATTCGAATTTCAAAGTTTTCACCTTACAAGCAAAGGCAAAAAAATTAAAATATTACTATTTAAATAAATTATTACGAAAATATAGAAGTTTTGAAATTATCTACAAATCTATAGCAGTCAGTGGCAAAAAAAAGTTAACTTATGAGCCGTAAAACTTTGAATCTTTGATAAGGCCCTAACTTTTGACTCGGGTATCCGATTGAGGTAATTCTTTTTTTGATTCCACATGACTTTTCGAGATCTACGCAATGACATCTCATTTGATATATTTTATCTCTCAGAAACACAATTCAAATTTGCAACAATGATAATATAAAGATGGCACCAAAGTAGATTAACCCATCTATAAATAAGGATACTTAATGTCATATTAAAATATATACTTCTGCCAAGTGTTTGAAAAAAAATAGTGTACAAGTTTATTTATTAATTATTAAAATATATACAAATTTATATAAAATTCTACCAAGTGTTTAGAATATTTATTTAATTATTTTCTTTATTAATACAAATTTTTCAAATTAACTTTTGAGTTTAAATCACAAATTTAATCTTTATTTTTTTTTCTTATTAATAATAATTTTTTAAATTTTGTTGTAATACACTATATAATACAATTATTGCAAATTTGAATTGTGTTTGTGAGAGATAAAATATATCAAATGAGATGTCATTGCGTAGATCTCGAAAAGTTATATGGAATCAAAAAAAGAATTACCTCATTCGGATACTCGAGTCAAAAGTTATGCCTTTTCAAAGTTTTACGGTTCATAAGTTAACTTTTTTTGCCACTGGCTGCTATAGATTTGTAGATAGTTTCGAAACTGCTATGTATTCGTAATTATTTATTAAAATAGTAATATTTTAATTTTTTTTGCCTACAAGCAAATACTAAATGACATTGATTGTGAAATTGAAACTGAAATTAGAACATATATGATAACCCTGGGAGATGAAAGCGATGTGAGTTGAGGAGAACAAAATCAATTAGGAAGTTTTCAACCTTGAATGAAAATAATAAATGATATACTAGTATTAGTTAGGAAGTTTTCAACCTTGAATGAAAATAATAAATGATATAATTAGCATTAGTTAGGAGGTTTTCAACCTTAAATGAAAATATAAATGTTATAATTAGTATTAATTGTGAAGTTTTCAACCTTAAATAGCATTGATAGTGAAGTTCGAATTTCAAAGTTTTCAACTTAAAAGAAAATACTAAATGACATTGATTGTGAAATTGAAACTGAAATTTGAACATATACAATAACACTGAATCGGAGATGAAAGCGATGTGAGTTGAGGTGGACAAAATTAATTAGAAAGTTTTTAACCTTGAATAAAAATAATAAATGATATATTAGTATTAGTTAGGAAGTTTTCAACCTTGAATGAAAATAATAAATGATAAAATTAGCATTGGTTAGGAGGTTTTCAACCTTAAATGAAAATATAAATGTTATAATTAATATTAATTGTGAAGTTTTCAACTTTGAATAGCATTGATTGTGAAATTCGAATTTCAAAGTTTTCACCTTAAAAAAAATACTAAATGACATTGATTGTGAAATTGAAATTGAAATTTGAACATATATAATAACCCTGGGAGACGAAAGCGATTTGAGTTGAGGTGGACAAAATTAATTAGGAAGTTTTCAACCTTGAATGAAAAAATAATAAATGATATAATTAGTATTAGTTAGCAAGTTTTCAATCTTGAATGAAAATAATAAATGATATAATTAGCATTAGTTAGGAGGTTTTCAACCTTATATGAAAATATAAATGTTATAATTAGTATTAATTGTGAAGTTTTCAAAGTTTTCACCTTAAAAGAAAATGCTAAATGACATTGATAGTAAAATTGAAACTGAAACTTGAAAGTTTTTAACCTTGAATAGTATTAGGGCAATGTTTTTCTCATGCCATTGGATAGAGGAACTCTCCTACACACTCAAATCTATGATGGACCCACACATAAAAAATAAAAAAAAAAAAAAATTATTGCACGCAAAATGGACTCTCACTAACATGAGAATAGAGCTCTCCTATAACATAAGAATTATTTTTCCCTTAATATTAATTAGGAAGTTTTCAACCTTCAATATTTTAGGAAAGAAATCAGTATAATCATCGTGCAAAAATGAGAAATAAGCAGTCTAATTAATGATATGCTTTGCCAATTTATGCTTCCTCAGCTTCGTTACAACGACGTTAATTTGAATTTGATAGATTACAATAATTGGAGACCTAATCAAGGTACTTAACCCACTATGGATACCAGTGATTGGAGAGCTCAGCTGCCTCCTGATTCGCGCCAAAGAATTGTCAACAAAATAATGGACACGTTAAAGAAACATCTTCCTGTTTCTGGTCATGAAGGATTAGCTGAACTTGGGAAGATTGTTCTCAAAGGTTTGAAGAGAAGATTTTTCGAGCTGCAACAAGGCACTCTGATTATCTACGGAAAATATCTTTGAAGATGCTTAGGATGGAGACAAAATCTCAGAACACCATGGCCAACAATATGCCATCAAATCAAGTTGGCCCTAGCAATAAACCTTCTGATCAAGGACTTGCTTTGCAGCCTCAAGCTAATAATCCTGTGCAGCAACATCCTATTCCTTTGCCTAGTCAGCCCCAGCAACGTCAGCAGCTGCTATCTCAAAACATTCAAAATAACATTGCACCTCAACCGAACCTTCCACCTGTATCTAGTCTGGCCCACACTACCAGCCAAAATATTGGCCAGAATTCAAACTTGCAGAATATTTTTCCTGGTTCTCAGAGACAAATGCCAGGAAGGCAGCAAGTTGTTCCCCAGCAGCAATCACAGAATGCACAGCAGTATTTTTACCAACAGCAGTTTTTGAAGCATAACCTTTTGAAGCATAACCAATTCCAGCAGCAACAACAGCAGAACCTTCTGCAACCCAATCAGTTGCAATCTTCTCAGCAGTCAGTCATGCAAACATCATCTGTTGGGCAGCCTTCCATGATGATGCCAACATCTTCTATATCCAGCATTCCACAGAATCAACAGTCTAATAATGTTCAACAGTCAACACAGTCCATGCTTCAACATCATTCACAAGTTATCAGGCACCAGCAACAGCAGACTTCTGGTGTACATCAATCAGCAACAAACACCAATGACTCAGCAGCCAATCTTGCCTGCACAGCAGCAGCAACACCAGCAGGTTATGGTGCCTCAGTCAAATGCAACAAACTTGCAACATGCTCAGATGCTTGGGCCACAGACCAATGTTGGTGATATACAGCAATCACAGAGGTTGCTTTCACAGCAGAATACAGCAACAACAACAGCAACAGTTGATAAATCAGCAAAACAACCTAGCGAATATACATCAACAACAGTTGGGAAATAATGTCTCTGGGTTACAGCAGCAACAGTTGCTTGTACCTGAATCCGAAAACCCTGGCATGCAAACAAGCCATCACTCTTCACACATGCTACAACAATCTAAGGTTCCAATGCAGCAACAAACACAAACAAATGCATCCAATTTGTTGTCATCTCATGCGCAGCAGTCACAGTCACAGCCACAGGTTGCACCGCAGCAATCAATGTCACAGATTCACACTCAGCCTGCACAGTTGCAACAGCAGTTGGGTTTGCAGCAGCAACCAAATCCCTTACAACGAGATATGCAGCAAAGACTCCAAGTATCCGGGTCCTTACTTCAACAGCAAAATGTTCTTGATCATCAAAAACAGTTATATCAATCTCAAAGAGCTCTTCCAGAAACTTCAACAACTTCTCTGGATTCTACAACACAGACTGCACAACCAAGTGGGGTTGATTGGCAAGAAGAAGTGTACCAAAAGATCCAAACCATGAAAGAAAGCTACTTGCCAGATGTGAATGAAATTTACCAGAAAATTGCTCCTAAAGTTCAGCAGCATGACTCTCTTCCCCAACAACCGAAGTCAGATCAGATTGAAAAGCTCAGGGCATATAAAATGATGTTGGAGCGTATAATATCATTCCATCAGATTTCAAAGAACAATGTTTTGCCTAATTTAAAGGATAAATTAGGAGCATATGAGAAGCAGATTATAAATCTTATAAATCCACATAGACCTAGGAAAGGCATGTCTTCATTGCAGCCTGGACAGATTCCCCAACCTCATATGCACTCCATGCAACAGCCACAATCCCAAGTTACTCCAGTACAGTCTCATGAAATTCAAATGAACTCTCAGTTGCAGCAAACAAATTTTCAAGGTTCCGTACCAACAATGCAGCATAATAACATTGCAAGCTTGCAGCACAATTCTATGTCTGGGGTTTCGACAGAACAGCAGAATATGATGAATTCTGTGCAACCTGGTACTAATTTAGATTCCGGGCAAGGAAATTATGTTAACTCTCTGCAACAGGTTTCAGTGAGCTCCCTTCAACAAAACCCTGTTATTACTCCTCAACAGACTAACATTAATTCCTTTCCCGCTCATGGTGGGGTAAATGTGATCCAACCAAATCTAAATACCCTTCAGTCAGGTTCCAATATGCTTCAACACCAACTGAAACATCAGCAGGACATCAGATGCTACAGAGTCAGCAGTTCAAACATTATCAGCAACGACAGTTGATGCAGAGGCAGCAGCAGCAGCAACTACACCAGCCAGCAAAGCAACAGCTCTCTGCACAATTGCAGGGACATCAAATGCCTCAGCTTAATCAAATGAATGATATAAAAATGCGACAAGGAATGGGTATTAAGCCAGTCTTTCAGCAACATCTTACCTCAGGTCAACACTCTGCTTATTCCCATCAACAGTTGAAACAAGGGGGTCAATTTCCTGTTTCTTCACCCCAACTCCTTCAGGCTGCATCTCCTCAGATTCCACAACATTCATCTCCTCAGGTTGACCAGCAAAATCATCTTCTGTCCCTAACAAAAGTTGCAACTCCTTTGCAGTCTTCTAATTCACCCTTTGTTAGACTTGAATATCCACATAGATGCAAGAGACATATTTGTGTATCTACAAAAAAATTTGTTACAATTGAATATCCACACAGATGCAAAAGACAACCATACTTGTGTAGATATAACTTTATAACTTGACTCATTATTTTATAACTGACATAAGTGATTCATTAGTATTCTAACTGACATAACTTACTCATTAATAAAAAACGGACATTTAAAATTTATCCCAACACTCCATCACCTCCCTTGGCTCCATCTCCTATGCCAGGAGATTCTGGGAAGCTCATTACTGGTGTTTCATCATTATCAAATGCTGCAAATATTGGGCATCAACAAACAGGGGCTGCAGCAGCACCAGCTCTAAACCTTGACATTGCCTTCACTGAAAGATCTTCGTTCTTCTTACTGGGTTCAACTGGAAGCTTGTCTAGGAGTATGGGAGAACAATTAGGGTAATTTGCAGGAACCAGCAAACGCAGGGGCGGAATGGAGCTAAATCATTATAATCCTCTTTGATATGCTTTGCCAATTTAGCATAGCTTATTGAAACTTTTTTGGGAAAGTTATAGTATCAATAATTAATGATTCCAACACAAGGTTTAAAATTCAAGAATTATAGGCACAAAGGCATTAACAAGAGCACGAACAGTAAACCCCCTTAATTTCGTTAGTTAAAAGAAAAATAAAAAAATTGAACATATTCACAAGGCAAACCCAAACAAAAGAATAGAAATAAAAAAAAGAAAAAGAAAAAGACAAAGATAAGAGAACGTTACCTCCGAACAGTAGCTCTAGAAGCCAGCCATGGGTAAGTGGAGTTGTTTTCGACTGTAGCCAATAACACCCAATTGCTGTTCCTCTTTCACTGTGATGATGCACTCACTGTGTTTCACACCTTGATTAAAAGAAGGATATGAGATCAAGGAAATATTTTAACTGGGGATTCAATTACCATGAAAGGAATGAAGAGACAAAGTGCGTTACTTTTGTGAGCTGCAATATGTAGAATCTGAATCTCTAACAGCAGAGACACTGAACAATCAAGGTTGAGCCAGATACGAATACACAAGCAATTGAGTCAGATATAAATATACAAGCAATTGAGACATGGCTAAATATACAAGCAATTTTCACCAAAAATAAAAATAAAAAAACAATAAGTTTCCGCCATAAAACTATTATTGTCTCGTGTATAACGTGTGTTGATTAGTTTAATTAATAATAAAATAGGTTTTACGATAATTCACGTTTCATATTAATGATAATTGACGTTTTGATATTTTGCATTATGTTAACGTTTCGCATTAATGGTAATTGACGTTTTGCATTAATAGTAATTAACGTTTCACATTAATGGGAAGTTACAAGAGTGATATGGTTCAGTTATATAAAGAGAAAAATAATGGTGAGTCTCTGATTATGATTATCTCTCAGAATTCTCTGTCTGTCCATAAAAGTTGTATAAGATCCCTATCATAGAAGATACAAGAAAAGCAGAGAGTAAAGACTCTAAGAAACGATCTTCCATCATCAAAGTTCTTTCGCATTAATAGAGAATATTGAACATAGAATATAGAATATTGAATTATGTGAAAATTATGATCCGTAAAGATCTGTATTATGTTCTTGAATATAGAATATTAAATATGAATTATTAAATTACTGATAAAATTACTTACATGTGGTATCAGAACTTATATTTAAGAATTTATGTTTTTTCATAAATAATTATGAATGAATTTCTGATTCATGAAAAATTAGAATTTTTGAAAATAAAATTATCATCATTGAAAATTCCCCATCATCATGGTTTAAGATCCTTTTCGGTTTATAAATTATTGACATTCAATGTTTTCCATATTTGGTCAATAATTCATAAAAGTCCCACGCACAGTACGATTTGGTATAAAAAAACCGGCGACTTGCTTAATAGCCATTGTATATTCAAATGTTGGTTGTCCTTTTTGAATTATAAAGTCAATTTGCCATTCGGTTTTCTTATTACAATTCATTAAGTTTTTATGGACAAAGCTGTGCATCATTAAAAACATTAAGCTTCTCGGTTTTCGTGTGGATTTTTGAAAACCATTAAGCAATTTTTTTGAATTGTCTTTGTTCATGGACAAAAGGACAAACTGAATGCAAATTTTCTTTATACGTATTAATTTGAGGTTTGTTATTCTCATGTTGCGTGAGAAAACAAATCTTTTTCACACACCATAAAAAAGTATGCCAGTCAATTTTTTATTTTTTATTTTAAATAGGTGAGCCCCATATTTAATATATCTATAACATGAGATTTAAATTCTTCTATAACATGAGATTTACTTTTTCCATTAATTTGAATGAAAATTTGAATGGTTTCACAGCGGGCATGACTTGTGATTTTTGTTCAAGTAATAAAAGCCAAAAAAAAATTTTCGAGTTGGTTGCACTTGAATTTTGGGTATACCCTTACAGTTTTCATATTGATTTAAATAATTATGTCATACGGTTGGATTAAAATTGAATGTGAATATTTAATCTTATTATTATTTATGAAATATTAAAGTTTTGGAATTAATTATGGTAGATTTGTTAGTCACCAAAGTGACCAAATCTTGAATAGTTATTTTAATTTTAAATATTATGAATTTTATTTTAATTACCATGACTGTGATGCTTTGAATAGTATGATATAATTTTTTGCTTATGGTATATTGAAGTTCATTATTATAGAACAGTTGGGATCAACCCAAAGGTTGATTATTTGTTTTATAAAATGAACATGGATGTTGGTATTGATGACATATTTCCTCACATTTGGACATCCAAAGATGACAAATTATTATGATAGGGGTATGCATCAACAAAAAACATCACCAATCAACTAAGGGAAACATAGTAAGCTATTAAAAAAAAACACACACACACACGAACTAGAACAATTCATTTGAAGTTTCAGCGTACCATTATTAAATGATTTAATCATCTCTTCTTTCTGTTCTATCACTTTGTTCATGGACAAATCAATCTCATCATATTTGCTTCGTACACATTCCAACTCCTTATTCTTCATTTTCAAGGTATTAGCTAAACCCGAGACAAACTGTGATGTTTTTCTTTTGTCATCTGCTTGTATTTCAGAAATATTTCAAGTTCCCATTTTTTATGAAAGTGAACACCAATTATACTCTTCAAGTGGTAGTCATCATCGCGAGCCACCCATCCACACAGCCTACCCCTTTGGCATCTTGAACCGTAGTAATCCCTCTTACCACAATGTTCCGCTTCAAAGCTCTTTTCAAAGTTCATAGCATTGGTGAAACCATGCCAATCTTTGCTGAATTCGACAATGGCAAAGCCTGAATGTCCAGTATGGTTCCATAAAGGACGAACTCTCAAGGGGCAAAATCCTTTTAGGGTAAACTCCTCCCTTAGTTTGGTACCACTTTCTCCAACATACCTTCCGTTTTTTATTTCAGTAGGAATGTTAGCAACAATACTTATCCAAGGCCAGACAAACAATTGATCCTTGCCAAAAGGTTCTGGTCTAATATTCTTACAAAGATACCTATCAATGTACAATTAAAGAGCAGAGTGCTTCGCTATAACTTTAATCTCTCTGCTATGTGAACCCTTGGCAAGTCTTGATGCATGTTTTAAAAGCTCACTCGAGGAGTACTCCTGCCTGTCCAGGCAAAAGGGACAACTATATTTTGAATTTGAGATTTTGATGTAATGCAACCATTCTTCAAGTCATCATAATATCTTTGCTCGTAATACTTCAAGTCAGACTCACGTATACATTTTGATTGATGTGACATCTACAAATGAGAATTGTATATATGATGATGCCGATACTCACATACACACTAAAGCGGAGCTAGGTTCTGAGATTATCTAACCCAAATAAACAGAAGCCAAGAAAAAAAAATTGATTATTTATTATGCTCAATGATATAATATTTCTAGTTTGTCAATAACTTTTTTTGGCACAAGTAGGAAAAATCTTTTGTCCTTGTTCTTATATTCTTTCATTCAATCAAAGTTGAAGATTAAACGAGGAAATTTTTCAAAAAAGAAGAAAGCGATGAGGCGATTAGCATAATAACCAAGTTTGTTAAAGGAGAATATTCCCCAAGTTGTTGAGGGGATAGCGGTCAAGGGCTTGGAGGGAAAGTGAGTGCGAGCGATAAGTAGTGTAATGGGAATATCATGAAAACTCATTTAAAATTTTGAAAACCAGAACATCACCCATTACTGAACTGAAGTAAAACTTAAAAAGAACTATCTTCTGTAAAACAATTTCCCACATATCATATCTAGTCATCGTAACTAGGAAAATAAAGATAGGAAGGCTGCATGGGGAAGGGTGACAGAGAGAAACCGATTCTATGTTCCTGAATCAAAATAAAGTAAGATTTTACAATTATTGAATGTACAGAGTTACCATTCTAATCAAGTTAAATTGCAATTTTAATCTCCAATCCTTCTGTTTCCGACTTAAAGGCCTGCCTTTTCTTACAGGGTCTCTATTCTCTTTAACGTTTGCCAACTTCCACACACATATCTCTGAGTCTTTTTCTATGCAATCTAACAAGAAAACTCCTTCTCCTTCTGGGCAATTGGACTCTATATTTTCTGCATAGAAGACTCTCATAGGAATGTCTTTGAATCGAACAAGATCATCCGGCACCTTTAGTATTCTCTCAGCACCCGGGGATGAAACCTTCAAAGCAAAATTGTGCTTTGTTAAGTACCAAATACGCTTCAAAGGAACAGTCATTTGCTAATGAATAAAATCCCATTGGAACAGAAGTATAGGACACAACTACCATGCATTACCTCAAGAGCCAAATCATCGGGTATCTCTCCAAGTGCTCCAACTTCATCTAATCTTTTCTTGTATTCCTGGTTGTAGCGTTCAAGCTCTTCCATGCTTGGACACCCATATCTGAGAAAGATAGAAAGTTGAACACGAAACAAAACTGTACAGTGTAAGTATCAAATAGACAAGGAAGGCACTGAAAAATCATAAGTAAATTATGCATCACTAGGTTATCGAGTTTGAAGCATATGCCATGATGTATAAAATAATATTTTATGGATCTTTTTAGAGATGTAATATAAAACCATTCATATGTTTTCAGTTAATAGCTTAATCTTTTGGGAGTGTCGGTTCATGACATGATATCAGAGCCTAGTCATTTCCATTTTTCTAATAAAAAGTTGAATTTCAAATGACTCTTGCGTGAGGGGGCATGTTAAAGATGTAATATAAAATTATTCATGTGTCTTCACCTAACAGTTTAAGCTTTTGAGAGAGTTGATTCAAGACACTTAATTTGTTTCAAATTTTGTCACTTCAAAAAACTAAAGGCATAAGTTATTTCTTTATAATTTTATACTTGTCTCTTACTTTACTCCACTAAGTGAAATAAGAGTAGACATTAATGGAGAAGATAAATCATGATAAAAGCACTATTGTAAACTTTCAAGAAAACCAAATTAAAGTAGGGTGATAGTGAAAAGAGAAGATGATCTTAGATAAAAAATTGTCTTTATAAAACTGCTACATCAATTGTTTGAAAGAATTTCATAAATGAATTTTCATCAATGAATACTTCTAAATCATAGTGCAAGTGTATTTTTATGTGTGACCTACTAGTGGCTTCACCGGTCAGAGAAACAACATCGGCATACCGCTAAGGGCAGCGGACAGCAACGACTGAGGATGAAAGGCTTGGTTCAAGCACGATGAAGGCACAGATTCAGGAGAGGGTCAGCTGCAATGAAGGTGGCTGCTGCTAAGGCTGCAATGGAGACAGGCTAGGTCTAGGATTTCTTTGCAGAAGAAGAATCTCCTAGATAGGGAGCTCTCATACTAAATTGAATGGAAAAATACTAAATATTATTTCTAAATAATTCTATACATGGGTTTGTTCTAATGTATAGAACTAGCTGAATAATTACTTTCTTATAATGACTAAACCATGGTAACAAAATATTTTACAATAATTACATTACAAAGAATATTATGTGGGCTCTTTGACCCATTGGGGTTTGTTGGGATTTTAATTTATCAATGAGGTATTTGGTTCACGGTATTTACCAATCGGAGTCGTTTAGTGACGCGAGGGGGACCCGGCGTCACTGAGTGTCGCACACCTCCCCATGCGTCACTCACACTTCTTTTATTTTTTTTTATTTGAGTGACGCCCCCTCTCCCTTGGGGAACTCACACGATTGTGCCAAGTGGCACAATTCCGTTTGTCCTGTTACCGTAAAACTTCAGAAGACCATAACTTTTGACTCGGGTATCCAAATCAGATGATTTTTTTTATTTCACATAACTTTTCGAGATCTACATAATGACACCTCATTTGGCATATTTTGTCTCTCACAAACATAATTCAAATTTGTAAAAAAATGGAACTATTGTTGTAAATTTGAACTGTTAATGAAAGATAAAATATGTCAAATGAGATGTCATTGCATAGATCTCGAAAAGTTATGTGAAATCAAAAAAATAATAATATGATTTGAATACCCGAGTCAAAAGTTATGGTCTTCCAAAGTTTTACGGTAACGGGACAAACAGAATTGTGCCACTTGGCACAATCGTATGAGTTCCCCAGGGGAGGGAGGCGTCACTCAATTAAAAAAAAAATAAAAGACGTGAGTGATGCAGGGGGAGGTGTGCGGCACTCAGTGACGCCGGGTCCCCCTCGCGTCACTCAATAACCCCAATTAGTAAATATCGTGAACTAAATACCACATTGATAAATTAAAGGGGTGAAAACCCCAAATGGGTCAAAGAGCCATATTATGTGGTGATGCTTGTAGAACACAAGTGGGACTATTACAACAAAAACCATTTTTAGCATATGCTATGCACAAATTGGTATGAATGTCTAGCATAGCACTAAGAAGCTAAATTGGGACCATAGGAGTAGTTTATCTCAAAAAATGGAAGGAAAAGGAGATGTGGCAGGTGGTGAAGTTGGATAGTAAATGATTTCAGCAGAACACAATTAGGACCTTAGTTATAATAGCAATCATGGTTGTAGAAAGATGATTACAGTTGGAATGTGAATTGAAAAAAAGAATTATATCTTAAAAACAAAGTGATCTCAATTTCTCAAAGTTTGTCTCCAACAAAATAAACTTAATCAATGCATCAAAACTTTAGAAAGAGGGAAAATGGGAAATACCTTTTCTCAAGAATTTAATTTTCATAAAGTTAAAAGTAAGTATTGAAAAGTTTATAATTTTCTCAAGAATTTAATTTTCATAAAGTAAATTAATAGTAAGTATTGAAAAGTTTATAATACAAGCATTCCCATACTTAAGTAACCAAGTGCCACCAATTATTGAAGTGAAAATCAACGCAGACTCTCCTAGCATTAGTGCATGGTTCCATTGCCCATCAAAGGCCTCTCATCACCGTTACATACACTGGAGGTCTTTCCTAGATACTCAAGGCGCCCCCAGCTCAACAATTAAGGCACATTTCCAAAATCCTTTCCAAATCTGCACCCATCTTTTGACTGTTGAAGCCCTAGTCCTACATCTCAACAAAGACTTCAACACCAATGGCAGCATTTAAGACAGGTCTAGGCAACCTGCAGCTGCTAGAATAGACACTTTAAGTTTGACTTGGGCCTGGCTGTTACCTCCCCTAGCCATTCAGCTAAAGTTGTGACCACTCTCTTAATGCCCTTTCAGTTATTAGCCTATCTTACCTGCACTAGCCTCCTTGAGGTGCTCTGTTCTTCCTTCCAAGCCCTCCAGGGGTTGGATCATTTGACTAGTTAAACACGATTACTTCTCTATTTGGAACCACCTCCCCACCCCCAACCCCCAAAACAACACACACACGCACAAAATGAGCTACTTAAAAGAATGTAAAAATTTCTCCAGATGTTGTAAATGACACAGGTTGAAACCTTACTCATCTGTTAATTTGTCCAATCTCACATATACATATCCACGAGGAGTAGTCTTGAAAGCATATAGTTTAATGTCCTCACCAAACAGCATAAGGACCTCCTCAGCAATAGAGAGGGCTCGCTGACCCCAAGGAATATTTTGCAAGGCAACTCCACCACCATCGCCCCCATCACCAATCTACACACAGACATAGCACCAACTTTTAAGCAATAGTGATTTATATTCATCATACAATTGAAATTAAGAGCTCCACACTTAAGCAACAATAGTCCTTGATTTGAAGACATGGTACCTCAGGCTCAGTCTCGTCTTCTTCTTCCCATCCATCTGTGGTTGCACCATCATCACTTGTCTCACCTGCAAATTTAAGATACTTGAACCAGTTAAGATAGTAGTTTCATAAAAACTTGAGGAAAAAAATGAGATCTATAACTTCCAAGTTCCAATAGCCTCTTTTGCTCGGGACATCCATCAATGCGCTAGAGAAGAAAAAAAATATATACACCTAGTAAGGATATCATGCGTTGCAAAGTAAAAAAGAACAATGAAAACAATTATAATGATGACATGTGTGTTACTAGAGGATCTTAGTCAATGAGTTGATAGTAAATATCTAAACAAGAGATTTTATTAGATTAAACAGAGGAGGACAGAAAATCCTGCTGAACAAAGGCATTAAAGTGAAACAAAGGAAGAAAGAAAAGAAAGCTTCTCTTTACAATAAAACTCTCAAACTCTTCTTCATATCTGTCAAGGACATTCCCTTAAAAGAAACCATGTGCAAAGCCCCAAAAGGAGGCCATATTAAAACAATTCTATTCAACAGAAGTCAGCAGCTATGAAGCACCGATACGGCGTTTTCGATACGTTCTCGATGATACAGGATGTCGATTACCAAACAATATGTGTCCGATATGTTTCCGAGATGCGTATCCGATACGCGCATCCGATACGTTGAAATTTTTTTTAAGTAGTATCGGTGTTTTTTAGGTCAGCAGATCATGTGGCAAGTACGAAAGAATGTTTAATTTATTAGCATTCAACTCCAGCAAGACAATAGATTGCATAGCAGATCTCTGTTAAGTTTTTCCCTCTTCACTCCTGCCAAGACTCTTCGAGACTAGTCAAAAGAAACTGTTTAAACTCAAATGGTATCCCAAAGATTAACCAAAAGTCTCAAATAACCAACTCCAAAAGGACTGCTAAAAAAGACAGGCGCTCTTTCCAAATTATAAGAACACATGATGCAATATTACCAGAGACAGATTTCTAGGGTGGTCTACCTACTGAGCAAATACAAGACTTTTAATCATAGAGGGCTTTATGGATTAAGAATTTTCCCTCTTATCTGAAAACGGGTAAGAAACTGAGAATCCGGAAAAACAAATTAAAAATGGAAAAGGAATAAGATAAACATACACAACAAAAGAATCAAGAGTGAAACGCTCCTCTATTTAACATAACCTTATAAACCAAAAAAAATAGGGGTTTACACATAATCCAGCATCCTGTATATTTACTATTAGCTCCATAAACTACACAACACAACAATGTTATTGGGCATAAATTTGGGGAAAAGTGGATTATCAAGCTCAACAGAAACATGGGTTATAATTATCAAGGTATTCCAAACCAACTACTACTTCATTCAAATCAACCCAATTAAGTTTTTTTTATTTTATATATAAATGAAAATAGACACCTCAAATATGAATAGAGAAGAGAATACAGAAAAAGATAAATGAATAAATAGAGAGAGAGAAAGAGAACCTGGAATATGGTGAGAGAAGGAGGCGTTGAAAAAGCGAAGGGAAGTGGAGGTGAAAGGGTAAAGGTGAGATTTTGAAGGAGAGAGAGATGGGCTTTGGAAATGGAAGGAGGGTGAAGAGTGCAAACGAGTACGTAGCAGAAGAAGAGCACCACCAATATTCCTCATCCTCATACTCATAACTCTTGCCATTGCCATTGCCATGTTTGATGCTTCGTTTCGCACTTCAAATCCCAAATAACATTACATTTCAATCACAAACCTATGAGTATGTTATATGTATGACTATGGCGAGCGTTCTACACAACACAGGACATGACGGTTGTTAAACCTACATGCCTCTTATTTAGTATTTTCCTTATTTGAGTAAAAATTCAAATTGTTCATTTAAATATAAATGATGGTGAAGCTTATATTTATAATTTTTTTTTTAAACCTTTTACAACCGTATCTTGTCACTATTGATGCAGAAATCAATGGTTATCATTATCATTTTAGCAAATTAAATTCATTAATTAATTATTAATTCACAATAAATGATAATCGTTGATTGACGGAAATCAACGATATTAAAATATGATTGTAAGAGGTTGTAAGTATAACTTTCCTCATAAATTACATATCAAGTTTTGTGATTACAGGTTTTAGACGTTAATAAAGTTCTTAAATTTATATTTATATAATTAAATATATTAGATTTATATTAAAAAAATACTAAGTTTGGGTTTAATTTGCTAAAAAAATTAGAGGCAGTATAAAAAAGTATACTTTGTCTAATTTGTGAAATAATTGAAGTACTAGAGAAGACATAACTCAATGAATAGCACAAAATTAAGGTTATCAATTTAAAAATTCAAATCATGAATTATCAAGTTAAATCTTAAATCGTTGATTTAAGACTCATAAATCATAAATCGTGTGGAATTACAGGATTTAGGGATGCAATAAAAATTAATTTGAAATATATTATATGAACAATGCATAATGTTCAAAGTAATAATTTTAAACTAGGAATGTCAAAATAACTTAACTATAAATCTTAAAAAAAATAAAATTATTAGTCATAATTGAATCACATGAGGTGAGTGCATGAAGCCCACGTTTCGAAAAGACAATAACATAATGATTATACAGAAAAAAGAATTGATGAACTTTTTAACATAGTTTAATCATTATATCTGCAAAATAATTGTTTCAATTGTATATCTTTAGAATGTTCTACAACTACCCAAACATAAATAAATTCATATAGCTGTTACAATAATCAGGTTCTTTTAATAATATAAATTTTTTTAAGGATAGTAACTCAATGTAAAATTTAATAATTAAATGTTACTCATTATAACAATTTTTATATGCCCGACAAAATAAAGCCAAAAATACATAATACATTATAGCATTTAGTTTTCAGAGAGTGACCATTTTGCCACGTTTGTAAAAAAATTATCAAACTGCCACGCCAATAATAAATTTTGTCAAAATGTCACGCGGCATAATTCGCTACACAGTGTAGCGAATTAATGATGCAAGTAATTCGCTACACAATTTAATGAAATATGCCACGTCAGAACCAAAAATGCCACATGTCAAATTTTGAGAAATTCGCTACATAGTTAGGGAATTTCTCAAAATTTGACATGTGTCATTTTTTGTTCTGTGCATTCTGACGTGACATATTTCGCTATACTGTATAGTAAATTACTTGCATACATAATTCACTACACTGTGTAGCGAATTATGCCACGTGTTATTTTGGTAAAATTTATTGTTGGTGTGAATAATTTTTTTTTAGTGTGGCACTTTAATCCGTGTCCGCAAATCCGCAGCTTACCCGTTATGACTTATGATAATACATACAGATTCGTGGCCTTTAGCTGCGTCGTAGTGCTTTTTATTCGCGACCGAACTCATCATAATTTTCTATGCGTTTTTCTTGAGTAGGCAACAAATGAAAACTACAAATCATTATCTATTACCTACAAAAAAAATACTAAAATATAAGGGTTAAATCAATTTCCTAGGTGAGCAAAGAGATAGTTGAACTATCTTCTTATGGACTTTGGAATTAAAATTTCTACATAATAAATACGAAACATGTAACACAACTTTGCCTAAGATTGAACTTGTTTGTGAAATAGAGGCTCTGTGTGGTTATTGTTTTTAAAAACAGTTTTTTAGTTTTCAGAACTAAAAAAACTCGTTTGATAAGATCTATTTTGTAAAAAATGTTTTCAAAACTATAACTGTTCTTCTGTTTTTAGAATTAAATTTAAAGAATGTCTGAGTTGTTTTGGTTTTTAACTTTCAAAAAGAAAAAAAATAGAAAATAACTATTTAAGAAAAAAAAAACAGAACACAATGATCCAAAGAAAGAATAAAAAAGGTGGCTGCTAGTCTGCTACTAAAGAACTGCATCTAATGAGGAAGGGATTCGTTACCAGCAGAATAAGTTAACTAAGTAGTAACTAACCAATTAACCATATAACAACGAACAACAATGTAGAGTTGCCTCCTTTCTACCAATTTACATCCTAAGAGAGTTTGAAAAGTGAGTCTAGGCTTTTTTTTCTCCTAGTTATGCTACTCTATGAACCCGAATACTTTCTGTTTGAATGAAACTTTTCTGTTCATATCTAGCACTTTGGTATTCTATTTGTGCTTGCATTGAACATCTTTCGTTTTTGTAAATCATATTATTTTCGTATAGTTGGATCGCCTTGCTAGAGTTGCTTTATATATTGTTATTGATCAATTTACATAGTTAATTTCATCCAAAGAGAGGATAATTTAGTTTCCTTTACAACCACTTTCTCCCATTCCAAGCTAAGTATGGGACCATACCATGAGATGGTAAGATAACTAATATGCTTTCAGCCCACATAAATGTCAAATGACTCCCCAATGTAGCAATATGAACTGTAAACCTCACCTTCCAGTCTCCCAAGTCCCACCCACAAAGAAATGATTGTCAAAGTAAAACAAAATTAGAGGAATAATCAGAGAGAGATCAAGACAGAAGAATGAAACAAGACCAGGCTTTTCACTAAACATTAAGAAATTCCTATGTATTTTCGGAAATGGATCCTCTCATGTGAAAAAGATGTCATGTGGTCATGTTATTTGATCACAACCACTCATTGATGATGAGATCAGAGAAAGAAAATTTATAATTTTTAAATGAGTGGTTCTGATCAAATAATATGACCACATGATCATTTTTTCACATGAGATGATCCATTCCCTGTATTTTCAGATTAATACATTCAACTACTGAACATTAAACCTCACCTACCAATCTTCCACCCACATAGAAAAAAATAGTAATCAAGGTTAGGCAGACATGCACTGACTTCTATAGATTATTGACTAGTAAACAAAAATAGTCAACAAAAATAGTAATCAAGGTTAGGCAGACATGCAGTGACTTCTACCGGTATCATTGATTATTGACTAGTCAACAAAAATAGAGGACAAATTAGAGTGAGATCAAGACAGAAGAGTGAGACAAGGCCAAGCTTTTATTATAAGCATTGGCTATTGACTATTAAGCATATATTGTTGGCTCCATGTCATGCCTCTTGGTCCACATAAAATCATTATCTTGCTTATAAACATGGCGTCGTTCAGACGCCTCTTTGTTAGGAAACAAAATTCAAACTCAAGATGTCATGTTGATTATGTTGCCTCCAGTATTTAAGTTCAGAATAAGAGCAGGAAGGAATATGCTCTTCCGTGTCTCCACCCAATTATCAAAAAACCCCAATAAAGCTATTTAGCAGAAGAAAACACACTATCCAGTGACCTTGTATTCCTCAACCAAATGAAGCCCTCTACTCTCATGTTACCTGCACTTTGGTCTAGTGGCCTTCACCTATTTCTTCTCTTTACTTTGAACTCTTTGTGGTTTGGCCCAAACACAACTACCTCTGCATTAGGAAATGAGACTGATTATTTAGCATTGCTGAATTTCAAGGAATCAATATCCAATGACCCATATGGAATCTTGGTCTCTTGGAATAGTTCTACCCACTTCTGCAATTGGCATGGAATCACATGCAGTTCCATGCATCAAAGAGTTACAGACTTGAACTTACAAGGATACGAGTTGCATGGATCCATATCTCCATATATAGGCAACCTCTCATTTTTGAGTAACCTCAATCTCCAAAACAACAGCTTCTCAGGAAAAATCCCACAAGAATTGGGTCGGTTGTTACAACTTCAGCAACTCTATCTCACCAATAACTCATTGGCAGGTGAAATTCCTACAAACTTGACTAGATGCTCTGATCTCAAATACTTACAATTGCGAGGGAACAAATTGATTGGCAAAATACCAATTGAGATTGGCTCTCTTCAGAAGCTTCAATTCTTGAGTGTTTCGAACAACAACTTAACCGGAGGAATCCCACCATTCATAGGGAATCTTTCATCCCTAACTCTTATCTCATTGGCTCTTAATCATTTAGAGGGATATATACCACAAGAAATATGTCACCTGAAAAACTTGACATATATAGCTGTGGTTATAAACAAACTGTCTGGTACATTTCCTTCTTGTCTTTACAACATGTCATCTCTTACTTTAATCTCAGCTGCAGAGAATCAATTCAATGGCTCTCTTCCACCCAACATGTTCCACACTCTTCCTAATCTCCAATATTTTGGAATTTCACAGAATCAACTTTCGGGTTCAATCCCAATTTCCGTTTCAAATGCTTCTGCCCTTCAAACACTTGATATGGGTGAAAACCATTTCGTGGGACAAGTTCCAATTATGGATAAGCTACAAGATCTTCAACTCCTGCGTTTGTTTAGTAACAGCTTTGGTGGCAGCAATTCAACTGAGGATTTGGAGTTCTTAAAATCCTTAACAAACTGCAGTAAGTTGCAGATTTTATCTCTGTCCTCCAATAATTTTGTAGGTCGTTTGCCAAGTTTCTTGGGCAATTTATCCACCCAACTCAGTCAACTATATCTTGGGGGTAATCAACTATCAGGAAAAATTCCTGCAGAACTAGGAAATCTGATAAGCTTAACTATCTTGGGCATGGAAGTTAACCACTTTGAAGGGATTATTCCATCTACTTTTGGGAAGTTTCAAAAGATGCAATATTTAACATTGAGTGGAAACAAGCTGTCAGGAGGAATACCAGCCTTCATATGCAACCTCAGCCAACTGTATCATTTGGAATTAGAAAAAAATTTGTTTGAAGGAACCATTCCTCTAAGTGTAGCAAACTGCCAAAATTTACAATACTTAGACCTTTCACATAACAATCTTACAGGAACCATACCCCCAGAGTTGTTTAGTCTTTCCTCTTTAACAAATTTGCTGGACTTGTCAAAAAACTTGTTCAGCGGCAATCTACCTGATGAAGTGGGTATGCTAACAAATATTGATATGCTTAATGTCTCTGAGAATCATCTATCTGGTAATATTCCTGGAACCATTGGAGAATGCACAAGCTTGGAGTACCTTTATTTGCAAAGGAATTCCTTCAATGGAGTCATTCCATCCTCTTTGGCTTCACTAAAAGGTCTTCGACAATTAGACTTATCACGAAACCGCTTGTCTGGATCAATTCCTAAAGATCTGCAGAATATTTCTTTCTTAGAATACTTGAATGTATCTTTTAACATGTTGGATGGTGAGGTACCAACTGGAGGTGTCTTTCGAAATGCAAGCGAGTTAGCTGTGACCGGAAATAATGAGCTATGCGGAGGTATTTCAGAGCTGCATCTACCGCCATGCCCTGTTGAAGGCAAGAAATCTGCAAAACACCATAATTTCAAGTTGATAGGAGTGATAGTTAGTGTGGTTGCTTTTATTCTCATACTGTCATTTATTCTAACTATCTACTGGATGAGGAAAAGAAACAAGAAACCATCTATGGATTCACTAACAACTGACAACTTGGCCAAGGTTTCATATCAAAACCTACACCGTGGAACTGATGGGTTCTCAACAAGAAACTTGATAGGATCTGGAAGTTTTGGCTCTGTGTACAAAGGAACTATTGAGCCAGGAGAAACGATTGTTGCTATAAAGGTCCTAAACCTTCGAAAGAAGGGAGCTCACAAGAGTTTCATTGCTGAATGTAATGCACTCAAAAATATTAGACACCGAAATCTGGTTAAGATTTTAACATGTTGTTCCAGTATAGATTACAAAGCTCAAGAATTCAAAGCTCTAGTTTTTGAGTACATGGAAAATGGAAGCTTAGAAAGTTGGTTGCATCCAGAAACACAAAATGCAGATCAGCCCAAATCACTGAACCTTGAGCAAAGGTTAAATATTATTATTGATGTTGCTTCAGCATTTCATTATCTTCACCACGAATGTGAGCAAGCTGTCATTCATTGTGATTTAAAGCCTAGCAATATTCTTCTTGATGATCACATGGTAGCTCATGTGAGTGATTTTGGCTTAGCAAGATTGCTCTTAAGTGTTGGAGTCCCTCTTATGCAAAGTAGCACAATTGGAATAAAAGGGACTATTGGTTATGCTCCTCCAGGTATATAGCATGATATTATTTGGTCAAGTTATGAAGTCTTTTAGTTTCAAGATTTAGCTCTTAGACCTTTTATTTTGTTTTGGGTTAATATATTGATGATAAATTTGATGGAATTAACTTATTTGTATTAAATTTCACTATTTCAGAGTATGGGATGGGTTCTGAGATGTCAATTGAAGGCGATATGTACAGCTTTGGAATTCTGGTTTTAGAAATTTTAACCGGAAGAAGACCCACTGATGAAATGTTTAAAGATAGTCATAATCTCCATAATTATGTTAAAATTTCAATCTGGAATAACATTTTTCAGATTGTGGACCCGACTATTCTCTCCAATGAATTAAAGCATGACACTGACAACGAGAATCTTGACCTTATGCATCCTAATATAGAGAAATGTTTACTTTCACTCTTTAGGATTGCACTTGCTTGTTCAGTGGAATCGCCAAAAGAAAGAATGAATATGATTGATGTCACCAAAGAGCTTAGTCCAATCAAAAGTTTCTTTGATCTCAACATTTAATGGAGGCTAACTGCGTTACATCCACAAAAAACATGCTCCATCATACTATTTGGGATCAATTACTGTCAGTAGATGTTTGATATCCTTTCCATATTCCTGTTATCTTTTATCTAAATGTTATTTCATGTAAAAGTTTGTCAATTTACATTTTAAAAAAATAAGACAAAAAGTGAAGTATGAGATTTCCTTATTGTTTACGTGTATAAGCTTCTGCTACTACCATTGAAGGAGTTATCATTGCTGGAATCCTGGTATTTATCTTGTAATTGTCATAAATTCACAGAAATAACTAAATTCTTCTTGAGGCTGTTGAAACTCGCCAAATATGCCAAAGCAATCAAATATATTGGGATTAATTGTTGTAAGTCATATGACTATTTATTTAAACCCATATCCTGCTTCTCCCATTCATCCTACCAGATTGGATGCATGAAAAAAGTTTAGTAGAATACTTAACATAATATTGAACTGAACATTATAACTTAAATATCAAAATGTTCAATGAAAATTAGACTTTTTATCTCATAAAAAGTACAAAGGGAGAAGTGGATGCCAATTGTCATTATCAAAACCATACAGCTAACTCAAATCATAAAGCAGGAATCAGGTAAATTTCAAATCTCCTAAAATATAAGCACATATACTTATACACACATGACACACCCATATATCAATAAAGATTGTTTTATTTTATAAAATATAAATTAATTTTAATTTATAACGTAAATTATATTTGAATTAATTTTATTAATTGACCCTTTTATATCAATATTGAGTATTATTCATTGATAGTAAGTTAATTTTTTATGTTAAGGATTGCTCTCACCCACCCTCCTAGCTGGGGAGCGATTTTTTTTTTCTATATCTAAATGTCACATGTCTTTTTTTTAAAATATAATTCAATTATTTGAGAGTCACTTAACTTGTCATATTACTACTCTCTTTATTTAAACATTTCATATCTCTTCTTTACATATAATTTTCTCTTCCTTTGAATTTTAACATTCATATTTATCTTTGATTTTTATTGATCTTATCCAAAAAAAATTAATATAATTTATATTCATAATAACTTATATGAATTATAAAATAATTGAAATATGATAATGAAAATGAATAAAGAAAATATTTAATATATATATATATATATATATATATATATATAACATAAAATTAAATTTATCTTGAATGTATATATAGTTATAATATATAAAAATGAAAATAATAATACATATAAAATATAATATAATTAAATTTTCCTTAAAATAGAAGAACAAGTGACATGTTAATTTTTATATTAATTTTTTACTCCTATTAACTCTTAATAATTTAACATTGTACAACTTTATAAATATTTTAATAATTTAAAAAATATAAAGGTGATGAAGTATATACATATGCTGATTGTGCTCGATTTGTAATTGATAGACGACCCACTATAGGTTGTGGCACTTTTGTTCGGGGAAACTTAGTCATTTGAAGAAGCAAGAAACAACCAATTGCTTCCGGGATTAGTGCGAAGACCGAGGTTTGGGCCTTAGCTCTTGGAATCTGGGAGTGAATGTGGATATTGAGACTGCCTAAAGAATTAGAACCCAAGTGTGGTGGCTAGCATGGGGATTGAATGGTGGGAGAGGACCTCGGTTCGAATCCCACCAACACCGTCTGGAGAGAGGCATAAGTACCGTAATTCTTGAATTCGCACCCAAACTCTGGATTAGTCTCGAACTTGTGGGAATACCGGAAGGTTCTGATTCGCTACCACATTGGCTAGACATAGACATATAAGTGCAAAAAGACCCATAAACCTACAGCCTTAAGGTTTTGGGTTGAGATGTGATGTCGGTCCACTCTTTGTGGTTTATCACTTGGCCCATTGATGGATAAATCATTTGCAAAGGTTTTGGGCTCCCCCGTACCATTCTCGACAGTGGTATCAGAGCCAAAGGGCCGAGTATTTAGAGATGGTGATGTTTCAAGGCCTTCAAGGGAGCATGATGTTGGGTCTCATACTTGAGGGGAAGATGTTAGAAGTATTCAATTATGAGTTGTAAAGAAGTAACACATTGGCTAGACATAGACCAAGTGATGACCATATAAGTGCAAAAAGACCCATAAACCTACCGCCTTAAGATTTTGTGTTGAGACGTGGTATCGGCCCACTTATTATGGTTTATCACTTGGCCCATAGATGTATCCCTTGCAAAGGGTTATGAGCTCCTCCATACCATTCTCAACAGTGTCGAGGCTAATCAATGACCCAGAATCAAGGAGAATATCGGATTGTGTTTGAATTTTGAGAATCAATCCAAACTTAATTTTGGATTAGATTTATCCGTGATTGAGATCCGATTTGTGATATATTTTGCTTAATTATTTCCTTTTTTTGTTTGGTTGACTTCGATGTGTACATACCATTTTATTTCTTTCCTTTTTTGTCATGTTTTCGTAATTATTTTGGATTGAGTGACCAATGTAGCCACCATTCCAATTTATATTTTATATTCAAATCGACAAAATAAATGGAAAATTAGAACTTTTGCGTTCACCTCTTCAACCTCCTAAAATTCTTGACAGAATAATCAAGCAATTGACAAAATAGTCATACTTCAGCTGTGATCCCATTGAAACCTAAAAGTTGAAAAACTAAGTGATTTATGATTTATAGGGATTGAACAACTGGAATGAAATCACACATACCAGGGCCAGAAATTCATCATGTGGTTGTTTACTGGCATTCAAAACTCTTCATTGCTGTAGCCTGCCCACTTTTAAGAACACCATAATATACCTTTCCCATAGGATCACTTTCCAATATGAAAACTTCTCCAAAGCCATCACTAATTTTTTATGGTTCATCCACGGGTATAGCAGATTTCGGCAATTTTGGAAGCATGACAATTTCCATCATTTCCTATCCAGTAAGATTTATCACATCAATCTCATCAAATTCAGTTTTAGGCAATATAATATCAGAGCAGGTTATATTTACAAATTTTTTTGTTTACAAACTACACTGTGATGTAAACTGATCCTTCCCCGTAACATCATACAAATTAACACAATGATGTAGTATCATACGGTGTGTACTGTAGATCTCGTAGTGCTTATTCAAAAATAAGCACTATGGCTTGTTAATTGTCATTTCTAGTTATTTCAATTTTCACACTTGCTTTTCTGTTTCTCCTCCTTAATTCTCCTACTTAAACTACTCCCAACTACTCCTCCTCATTGGTTGCATAATGATCTTGGAGGAAAAGCAGAAAAACTATGGCAGCATAATTTACGAAAATAAGAATGGGAATTGTGCTTAAATGGTATCTCTTATCAAAAAGCTGCATACCTTATATATGCAATTATTTACATTCTATAAAATTCTCATTACAGGAGGCAATTAATCCAGCACAACTAGTTTTTGATATTCTGGGCCAGAAATAGCAGCTTCCATTGCATCTTCGGGGCTTAAATCCCCATCATTGTCCAAGAACAATGTCAGTAGATTCTTAGAGAAACCACTTACTAGTGCCACTCCTTTCTGAGTGGCTGGCACTGGAGTGGCCCTTGAGTCTCTCAGATTCCAAAAAACTATCTGAGGCACAGCAGAACCATACCCTTTCTCATTATACTTCCTAGTGATTGCTTGGTAATCAGTCTCCCAGGGATTGAGGGATGCTTCATCAAACTCCATGTCACTGAATACAAATACCCTCTTAATCATCTGATCCTCCTTCAAATTCCCACTAACAGCCACTTCCAATATGAGATCAAACACCATCTGGAAATCAGTGTTCATCCCCCAATCCATATTCCTCACAAACTCTGTCTTGGACTCAAGATCATCCCCTTCAATCAAATGAAGCTGAGGCCTCTCACTGAAAGTAACAACCTTCCCCTTCCAAGGATCCTCACTCAACTCAGACACCAACAACCCCAATGCCACAGACACCTCCATGGGGACCCCACTCATACTTCCAGAAACATCACACACAGCCAAACAATTCTTCATTTTCCCTTTCTTGAGCAAGTCATCCACCATTCTCTTCCACTGAAGCTCAGCCACCTCTCCACCATCTCCATCTCTCAAGGACCCAATAATCTCATGGGGAAGCAAAGCACCAGCTGCAATAGTAGCCTTCCCTGACTTCACATCCTGCAGGTACTTTTCAAACCGCTCCTTATCATGCTTCAGAAACTTCTCCTTGTAAAACTTCATGGCCACAGAGGCAACCCTGTTATAAGGAATCAAGTCCCACCGATTGGCACCAATGTATACCTCAGGCAACTCTAACACCTTCCTCAGTGGCACCAGAACCTCCTTCCTCAAACGATCACGAACCCTGTAAGCATAATGAGCCTCCTCAACCCCCTCATACTCTTTATAAACCTCACGAGGGAACACCCTCCTCCCAATGCTCTCACACAGCAACGTGGAACGATCAAAGGAAGAGTCCACAGAAGGGCACCATTTAGCAGCAAGACTGATTTTTTTCAACGACCCAGAATTCAAAAACTCGACATCTTTCTTCAAGCACTCGGCAAAGTGATCAGAGACGCAATCGTGAAGGAAACGAAAATCTGGGTCAATACTATAACGGTCAAGGAGCTTCTTAGCCATGGCGATCCTCTTCTCTTCCCTCGCAGCATGTGCACTCTCCTTAACCGCCTTGGACCTCACCATCTCCTCCATCACCCTCGTCTCTCTGGGCAACAACAAAGACTTAGTTTTCTTCTTCTTCTTCTTCTCGTTGTGCTTTCCCTTTGTTCTTCTTCCAAACCCTTGTTTTCTCTTCTCCCACTCTTCTTTCTGGGTTTTGCGAACTTCGTAACCTTCTAGAAGTCTGTAGAGGATTTCGGGGAGGTCCTTGAAGTAACCGAAATCTGCGAAGGAGGGAAGGTTGGCGGCGAGGGTTTTGGGGTGGTGGGCGTGGAGCCATAAGGCGGCGGCGTAGAAGCCTTGGCGGTCGGATTTTCCGGTGCCGCGGACGCCACGTAGGTTGGAGACGAGCTTGAGGGTGGTGAGGGAGTGGTGGGACCAGGCAAGTTCGAGCATGCGGAGGATGTTCTGTGAGGGAGTGTCGGGGACCACGTGGAAGAAGAAGTCAAGGCATGGGTTCCCTGAGGACAGGAACGTGGGAGACATGTTTTCTGTAAAGCCCATTTGAGGTTGTTGTTGTTGGACTGAGATGGGGTTGAATTTGGTTACCATAAGGTCCATGAAGGGGTTAGATATGGTGGTGGTGGTGATAGCATTGGAGGTTGGCTTGGTGTTGTGGATTTCAGGTGGGCCTAGAAGAGTGGCCATTTTGGTGGTGTTGAGTTTTGTGTTTTGAAGTGAATGAGATGAATTCAGGTGTTTATAGTAAGTTATAGGGGTTGGGACAAAATTGGAGCTAAGAAAGAGACAGTGGATATGGTTGAATGACGATGATGTCTAGGTTGATTTGGGTGCAATTTATAGGAGACTATTTGCTTGGGGACCAAGATATGCACATTTAACTACTAAAATTCAATATCAAATGCACTTTGATGCAAATTCAATGCGCTCGAGAATGAGTTTTTTTTTTATAATTTTTCACAATTAATTTCTTACTCATTAATTTCTGCCAATCAATAGTTAAGATTTATTATGAATTAAAAATTAATTAATAAATTTTATTGGTGAAAATCTTAACCGTTAATTGACGGAAATCAACGGTTAAGATATTAGTTGTAAGAGATCGTAAAGAAAAATAGGTTGTAAGTATAACATCCATTCAATGTTTGTATGCGTCATTTTTTTAATGGAAAACAACTTTTTTATTAAAAATTACGTTTAGAAAGTTTTTTAAGAATTAAATTAATTTTTAATGAATATAAAATGTTTCTTTGGAAATTAAAAATATTAAAGTTTTAAAAAAATTATATTTACATGAAAGGTCGACTTTTCGCTTAGTTTTCTTTATTTACTCATGCTTGGTCGCCAAGTTTTAGTGGACTTTAGTTTTGTTTGGAATCAGACAGGCTGAAACTGTAACGTGGAACCGACTAATTTAGGAGATGATTTAGATAGTGTATTGCATTAGAATTAAAAAAAAAATTGAGATAAACATTTTTATTAATTTTAAAAGATTATTTAGAATTGGAGGAACTTAAGGACCTTTTTTAAAAGACTTTTTTTACGGTTAAAATTTCATAAGATTGAATTTTAAAGGATTTTAATACATTTTATAAGATTTTAAAAAATCATATGAATTTTTAACAAACATTCAAAATTACAAGAGTCAATAAAACAAAATAACAAAGAAATGAGTGAGATTAATAAAAAAAGCAAAATCCAATATAATTTCCTCAATCAGTAAAATTTATGATAAAATTTTGTTTTTGCAATTGAACTTGTAAACCTTTAGGTTTTTGTTTTACGTGCCGAGAGTTTTCTAACCATATATTATATTCATATTTTCATTGAGTATTCTGAGAAG
The DNA here is from genome assembly GCA_032173675.1 of Gastrolobium villosum. Lineage (NCBI taxonomy): Eukaryota > Viridiplantae > Streptophyta > Magnoliopsida > Fabales > Fabaceae > Gastrolobium > Gastrolobium villosum. The sequence continues at coordinate 634,631 of JAVKPL010013638.1, read as the reverse complement.
ATTTCAAATCTGAATTTATGGATTTTATTACATGAAAATTTCTCAAATTATTTTCAATCGATACATTGAAATATTAAATTATTTGGGGGGTTTGAAAAACAAGTTTTCAGTTATCTATTAACATAAAAATTGTTTGAAATCGTTTCCTATCCTATAGCGAAGGAATTTCGTTCATGAATGTATTGTTACGAAACATAAAGTTCACACTATGGAAATTTCAATCTTTCTTTAAATCGATCTTATTTTATTGATGAAAAATGAAAATTGGTTTTGGGGGGTTTTTTTTCCCGTGTAATTTTTTCATTGTTTTATGTTATTTTTAATACAAAGATCATACATTTTTGTGTTAAGAAAAATTGCGACCAATTGTTTGAAAAAACATTTTTCAAACTTCCAAAAACTCTCAAAAATCTATTATTTTTTAGATGGATTAGATTAAAATCTTGTTGGGTTATTTTGTGAAGAAAATAGCTCAAAAAATATGCTATTTTTGGACAGAACCCGATGTGGAGGGGTCGACCCGCCAAAGAAAGAAGAAGACACTGCCAAAAATAATTTTGGAGGGGTCGACCGCCAAAGAAAGAAGAAGACAAGAAATCTCAAGAAATCCTAGGGGTTAGGATGAGATTGTGAGAGACGCATCCTATTTATATTTTTCACTAAAAAGTCGCACGGAATCCATATCAATAGAAAATCCATTAAAATCGTCATATATGTGAATACCACGGATTTTTTTTCTTTTGTTTAAAATCTTGATCGAATACCAACGAATTTGGAGGGACTCTAAAATAATTTTTTAAATTCTTAATCAAATACCATATGACTTTTTTTTAATTTTTTAAAATTCTAATTGAATATCAATACATTTTTTTTTCCTAAAATTACTCCATTAAGATTCTTCGAAATCTTAATACAATAGGCGTAGGGTTGTCGAGTTTAGTGGTAATCAAGCTTCAGGGTGGTGGGACCAGGCATGTTGAAAATTCTCTTGATTTTTTTTTTGGGTACAAGTTCTCTTGATTTTTAATTCCTTTGAGAATCAACTACCTTCTCATTTCAAAGTTTTGTACATGAAACCACCATTAATTATAGGGAAAGATCCGTTTATGAATTTTTGCAAATTACACTAAGTATTTTCAAAAGAAATAGCGTAACCTAGTATTCTCTCAGGAGTACATATTATAGTTTGAAAGAGTTTATAAACAAAAAGTTTATAAATATAACTCTCCTCTTAATTTCATTATTTTTCCAATTCAATTCATGCAGTTTGGTATACGGCCGGAAAGTTATGTAATTTTTTTCTGTAATTTTTTTTTTTTTGTAAGCATTTTTTTTTTTATAACAAGGTAAGCATTTTTTTCTGTAAGTTAAAAGGGTTAAACCCGTTTATCAAAAAAAGAAAAAAGGGGTTAAACCCAACACAAAAACTAAAAAATCCTAACAAGACAAGCTCTATAGCAGCTAAATATGCATGAAGCAATAAACCGATACCAGTAAGAGGGTTTTCAAACCAACAGAAATTCTCTAATATATAATATCCTTAATTTCTTTTGGTAATTTGATTTTTGATAGATTTATTTATTTGAAGTAGACAAAATTCATTCATGTCCCTTGGAACATTTAAGAAACTTAACTTGTATTGTTTGGAATAGGATATCATACCATGAACTTACAATATATATAACTGCTAAAGTCTAACGTGCCATAGATTTTATAAGGTTTTTTTTTTAATCGTTATGGTTAAAATTTTATAATTACCTTATTTACCTTTTCGGTATACCGGAAACGTATTAAGATATTAAGGGAACATAAATTCTTGAGTAAATACATTTTCAGTTCTCAATAAATTTTACGATGCACCCGTCCGCTTTAGTCCTTAATAAATAAAAAAATATTTTGTGGTTCCTAAAAAATTCAAATGGATCCATTTTAGTCCTTTCAAATGGACCCATAATGGATCCACTTTAAATTTTGTAGGGATCATAAATAATCTTTTTATTTACTAAAGATTAAAGTGAGCATCGTAAAATTTAGTGAGGATCAAAAAAATATTTACTTTAAAAAATCTTTTATGCTTGAGAATTATGATTCCCGAAAATGTTAAGAAAAACATGTGAGACGTATCACCCTAAAAGGACAAAATATATTACAAAAGACACTTTAACTCTTCTCACATCATAAGCAAGCATCATTGCTTTACTTAATTATTAAGCACACTCTTTATTTTATAAAGTCGATTCTTTTGAACACCACATATTAAACACACTTGTCCGTTGACTTTTACAAAGTGGATTCTTATGTGACCTTCTCTCTTACTCATCACTAGTGTCTCTTTTCTTTTGAGTTTATATCACCATATAAAGTAGGGAAAAGTTTAGTAACCTGATTGTGATTTATTTCAGAATCACTTATGTTTTTGTGGTTTTTTTCTTATTACATATATCCTTGTGATTTGGTTTGTAAAAGAGTATGTTTTTATCACATATGTCCCTGTGATTTCTTATTTTTTACAAAGCACAGGACACATGTGATAGAAAAAAATTACACATAGATGATTTTGAAGCAAAATACATGGGCATTGATAAACCTTTGCCTAGAAAGTATGATACCATAACTTGTCGGCCTGCACCTTTTCTTGCATTATTTCATCCATGACATCAGCATTTGGATTTTGAGGATCTTGCCACACAGAATCAAGATAATAGATATAAGTCACTAAGCTTATCTAGCTCTTTAACTATGTCAAAAACAAGTTTATTTTCCATTGAACTTGGGCTTAATGTAGCACTTGTTAATGAAGACAGTGGATGATATTAAATCACTGATGCCTAAGGTTGATGGACACTTGTCTCCTAGGATAGAACGGATTTCGTCTGAAGAATGGCGGCACTACCAATCAACAGCCCAAAGGACGGACGGCGGCAAGTTCAAAACTGCTCAATACACATATATGAACCGAGCCGGACGGATGGCGGCGCGCGGTGGACAAAAGACATCAGCATTGATAAACCTTTGCCTAGAAAGTATGATACCATAGCTTGTCGGCCTGCACCTTTTCTTGCATTATTTCATCCATGACATCAGCATTTGGATTTTGAGGATCTTGCCACACAGAATCAAGATAATAGATATAAGTCACTAAGCTTATCTAGCTCTTTAACTATGTCAAAAACAAGTTTATTTTCCATTGAACTTAGGCTTACCAATCAACAGCCCAAACAAACACAACAATATGTACCGAGCCGAACCGGACGGACGGCGGTAAGTTCAAAACTGCTCAATACACATATATGAACCGAGCCGGACGGTCGGCGGCGCGTGGTGGACCAAAAGCCCACCTATCTCCTCCCCCCACATAAAACATGTAGTGATCCAAGGGCCAATTTAAGAGAGGAGGGTGAGAGCTTATATACTCTTCCACTTCCTGCTAATTGTCCAATGTGGGACTTGTTAAAAACCCACACACCTCTTCATCTTCCCTTTTCTCTTTTCTTTATTAACTCACTTCTTATTCATAACCAATGGATCATTGTACATTAATTCCAACAGCACTTGGGTCTTTAGAGGAACTTGGGCCTTGAGAAGAACTTGCTTGAAATGGATCTGTTTATAGAGTAGATCTCTGATAATCATTATATCCATTTGTCTGTTTTATATGTTGTAACAGTCTGGTCTTGGAGATTGGGTCTAACGGATAACCATAAAGATGTCCCAAACGTAAGCTATGTTTTAAGACCATATTAAGCCATCTTGCTTCTGCCAATAAGGTCTATGGATAATGAAGATAGCAATGACCTTTGAAATTTCTTTTTGTGTATCCCCCCTCTTTCTTTGGATTGAATGATATTGTATAGCTCTTTTCTCCACCATGATAATGGTGAGAATACCATTCCATAAGTGTTCATAGATTATAATCTGAATTTTCAGGATGAGTGGGGATATCATAAGTTCTCCAAACTATCAAGGCTAAAGGAACTAAGAAATGGACTGTTAGGCACTATATACTCCAAAGAGTATCTAAGATAATATCAAAACCAACATCACAAAATATCTCTAAAATTTCTAGATAAGGAACTTCAGGATTAAAGGCTGCAGGCATAACATTATTTGCTCATATTGTTCCGTGGAGGTAGTAAAAGTAATATTCTTTAGCAAACTTTTGAATTTGAATAATAGAAGTTAGTTGTCCTAATCTATGAAGCACTGACACCGACACGGCATTTTTGATACGTTCCAAATACGTTCTCGATACGTCCATTAATTCGCCGATACGATATAATACGTTCCCGATACACGTACGTATCGGATACGTTAGGAAAAGAATTCGGAGTATCGGTGCTTCATAGATCCTAATTCAGGAGGATAATTTCTTGTGTTTGGCTCCAGGAAGAGATTCATGCATGAATATCAAAGAAAAACTGGTTGTGTTAGAAAAATATTCATGAAAGCAACTTGTCAAAGAAAAATATTAAGGCAAGTAGGAAAGTTATTTATCCTACAAGTTTTAATACAAATTCTCCACATCTTCTATTACAGACAAATAAGATAGCTGCAGAGAAAAAGATTAAGTCAGATTAAATCTGACCGTTAATCTAGACAGATAACCATTCCTAACAAGAGAAAAATATTGATAGCTGCAGAGACAAAGCTAAACATAGGAAAATTTTACTGACACCCAATTCGTTGTGTTGTCAAATAATCTATCCACACAAAAAAAAAAGCATAACATTTTACCATGAGGAAGTTGCTTCAGAGATCTTAAAATTAACAATTAATGAAATGAAAGAATAGTGAGATTATTAACTCAAACCAAGAACAAGCCCAACCTTAAAGGTCTCCATGATCTCCTCTTTAGAGAACATCATGAGGAAGAGAATCAGTGCAGAGGTAATTTGCATGGACAGAAGCCCAATAAGCCATTCATTGAAAACATCCGATAACACCAATGGAGGTTGGCTCAAATGGTAAGGTATTTGGGTTCGCTTAAGCAAGGACTCGAGTTCGAGACTTTGTATATACAGAGAATCCTCGCTGGGAGGCTCACCTGCCAATACTAAATAACCGACGCAATTCGAACTGGACATAGTTGGGGCGAAAGCCCACAAAACCGCAATCCAAAAAAGAAAACATCCAATAAGGCTTTTGATCTATTAAAAACAATAGCTATAATTGTAGTTTCGCCCACGAAACCGCAATCCAAAAAAGAAAACATCCAATAAGGCTTTTGATCTATTAAAAACAATAGCTATAATTGTAGTTGGCGTTGTTAAAATCGAGATTTCAAGTAAAATCGGAAGGGAACTAAAAGATCGTAATGTAAAAAAAAAATCGTAAAAACGTAAAAGAGTTTGGAATATTAGTAAAATCGTTTTGATGAAGAAAAGAAATCGTAAAAACATAAACTCATAGTAATAAATCGAGATTTTAACAACTATGCTTATCACAATTGCCAAACTTTTGACTGATCAATGATCTCAACCATTTCTTTAAACGAAAGTTGAGGAAATCCACAATACCGCAAGGCATCAGATATAAAAAGATCACAAGTCATCCCAATTTAGAAACAAGACAACAGTTTATAAGGTATTAGAAGGAAGCGTGTAGTGACTCGCGTTGCCATCAAACTCTTTTTCTTTCATAATAATTGCCCCCATTCTTTTAAAAGACAAAGAAGGAAATTTAATATGTGCATATAATGATGATGATACAACCCCCTCCCCCTCTTGAACCAAACAGTAGCATATAGCATCCCACATCAGGTAATCACTCTACAATATATCAGAAAAAACTAAAGGGTAGATGATTTTGTAGTAACAGAATTTCAATCGTTAAGATTAAAATCCGTACGGTAACAACCGAGTGTTCTCCATTTTGTGTTTTAAAAAATGGATTTGATTTTCTCATGCATGAGAATTCAATTATCATGTTGTGACTCAATTAGTGGTGGCCCATATTTATTAAAAGAAAGAAAAAAAAAGTTTTGCACGCAAATCGAAGGGTGACATGAGAGTTGAATTCTCATGAATCACGAGAAAATATTTTCCCTCTTATAAACTACAAAAACAAATATTGTTTTTAGATCATTCATCACAAAATACTTATTTGATGAAAAGTTTATTTATTTTTTGACTCTAAAAAACAATAAATAGTTTTTCAGAACAATAAACAAACAGAACCGTAATTTCTCAAAAATCAATGACATATCAAACTCTACCTTGAGTTTCATATGTACTCACATGATGATTATTTTTTATCATGTAGCGGTAGTGACATAGCTAACACCAACAGGAATTCCGGTTTGCGTCGTAGAAATATAAGGTAAGCAAATTGGATCTTTCACCGTTTGTTTAGAGTATTATAGAAAAAATATGAGAATGTCAAATCATCTTGACTGTGTATTTTTTATTTTAACAATATATTAATGGATTTCTCTTTTCTCATATCACATAAGGTAGCATCTCTCATGCCATAGACACAATAAGTGGTGGGTCCCACCACTTGTTAAAAAAATAAAAATAAATAAAAAGGATAACACGGATTTTGATGTCTCACAACATGAGAAAGTTATCTTCTATTACATAAGAAAATGATTTCCCTATGTTAAGTTAGCTTTTGTGTAAACTTATCAAGGTTCAGGCCAAAACTTATGCTTGAACATTTTAGTTTATAGAGGCCAACACGTCGTAGACTTATTGAAAATGAGCTAATGTGAAGAGTAGCTGTATACTAAGATCTTACCTTGAAGACTAGACATATGAGGAATCGCAAGTATATATCAAGAAGCAATCTTCGGTTCCGAGCCAATTTCTCATGAAGTTGCCTTCATTTACCAATCATTATGATATATTCGTGATCCTTATAGATAATATAGCGTTCGCACTGCTATTTCTTTGGTTTTTCATGCTTGGATTGTTCGATCGCGCATATCTATTTGGGACAGTGATTAAAGTGCCACGCTTGGACAAAAAAATTATCAGACTGTCACGCCAACAGTAAATTTTGTCAAAATGCCACGCGGCATAATTCACTACACAGTGTAGCGAATTATGTATGCAAGTGATTCGCTACACAGTGTAGCGAAATATGCCACGTCAGAACCAAACATTTTTGGTTCTGACGTGGCATATTTCTCTAGTGTATAGCGAATTACTTGCATGCATAATTCGCTACACTATGTAGCGAATTATACCGCGTGGCATTTTGATAAAATTTACTGTTGACATGACAGTCTGATAAATTTTTTGTCCACAAAATAATCAATGTCCCTATCTATTTTCCTTATTTCAATGGTTGGAAACAAATGGGCTTCGGAAAGTATGCATGTCAGAAGCATTCCCTTCATACATTATTTTAACCTCCCATGAAATCCCGACTTGCAAAGTAGAGGGACGAAAGAAATCCCTGATTCCACCTCTTAATCAAGCTCTACTGCTAACCTTCTTGATTCATGCAGTACTTTATTTAGGAAAAAATTCATTCAACTCTCTTAAACTCACACTAGTATCGTATATTCTTTTATTTACGATGGATTTTAACAAACATTATGTGAGAGGATTGATTGCAAGTTACATTGCAATTTAAGAGAAGGAACCTCTCGTGTCTATTAATAAGGTTCCACGTACTTCTCTTAAAGCTGCTCTTTGTTTTATAATAATAATAATAAATAAATAAAAACTTCATATTCTTTTTTGAAAAATTGTGCATGACGGAACCACCGAACGAAACTCGAAAAAACCTCCATCTTGTGATTGAAATATGGGTACACAAAGTTCTTGAATTACTCCAAAAATCCCACTAGTGATTACAGCATGTGTACGTGCAACATTATTAGTTAATAGATATAAGATACACTATTTACATACAAATATGTGACAGCTTACTTAAACCCTATTCTTCTAGGGTTTACTTAAATACAGACTCAGAAAGTGAAAAGAAACTAGCAAACCTTGAGTACCAATCACACAACCATACACCTTAAAAAACAAAAAAACTATTGCTTCTCTGCCATTAATCTGTAAGAAATTATCATATTAATGGGACAAGAAACGACACAGGTGATTTTTGCAAGCCAGTAAGGGTTGGGGATTTAGACTAAAGGCAATAAGATCTACCTACCTTCCTACAACCGAAGAATGGTTCGAAGTGTGTCAGAGAGATTTTGAATGGTCCGCTGCTCCTGCGTTGCTTGCAGCTCCTGCAGTGGCATATCTTCGTAACACCTAATATAACAAGAGAAGCAATTACGTTAAGAATAATCACGTTTAAATAGAAACCCAATACAAAATGCCCAGGAGGAGATGAAAGGAATCATCAGATCAGAAATCAAATGCCCCAATATGTGCTTTCTTGACACAAGCACAGAGGTGAAAACCTATATAGTTATCCAATTCAAGCATTTGCAATTTTGCACAAATAAATGACAATTTTTTTCATGTAAATGTGGTAAAATTGGGAGAAAGGGACATACATCTTATGGTAAGCTAAAGCCTGTGCCAAATTCAATAGAGTAGAACTTGATGTTAATCTTTGGTAAATGCTTGGAGGAAGTGGCATCTGCTGCATGTCAATAGTAAACAAATATAAATGACTGTAAGAAGTGCACAATGCATAAAAAGCACGCGAACACACACAGAGACACAGTCACCTCATTTAATCCTCTCCGGCCCTTTTTGGACTGTCCTTCACCACTAAAAAGCTCTTGCAATGCTTCCACTGTTCCAGTTCCACTGGTATCCTGTTGCATGCCACCAAGCACGTTGTCTGACAGGAGAGCAATAGGTGATATATCTGTTGCCCTTAAGAATGGGATGGGCACTGTATTACCAGCAGCATAAATTGACCAAAGCTGCAATAGCAAAAATATTTAAACAGATGAGAAGTCTTAGACTATAGTCTGACAAGAGACATTCATGAAGGCCAAAAAAGAATGCAAAAGATACGGATATATACATATATAAAGAGCCAGATATTTGCCAAGCAAAGGATGCAGGAAGATTAAGCAATGTCCTTATACCTCTTAAAAATCTCAAAACAGTGACTCTAATAACCAAAAACACAGAATCTCTGCTCAAAAGGAGTGATCTCATACGGGAATATTATGTTTGACCGCAGTAGGAGACATATAGATCAAATTACAAAAATACCTTATCTTGTAAAGCAAATGCTTTGCGGCTGACTGTTTCATTCTTCAGTGTGCTAGTGCTTATATCACTTCTAATTCCAGCTTGTGCTTGATGACTACCTTCTGTTGTGAGGTTCTGCTCAGTTGAATTACTTAAATGAGGTAAAGACAATTGTATGGTATCTGTAGTAGAACTAGATCCTCTAAAAGAGGCAGTGTTCGTTTCACCAACTTTTTGACTCTCGATCCTAAAATATTATCCACAAAAGACAGGAAACATTAGCACACGAGAGGAATCAAAAGCAAAAGGAAGAGAGGGGCTCTGATAAGCGCATGATGTACATTTTACAAGTTTGCACAAGCTATGACTGTTTAAATTAAGGTGAGAGAATGACAAAGAAATGCTTTCTCTAAAAATATAGGCAGCAGAGGTAAACAGATAGGTAAGTACCCAGGGTCAGCCAATCTGCCTCCAGTGTCACTGGTGAGAGCAGATAAGGAATCTGAATCTGCATCCTGTCTGATCTTATGTAATTCATCTCCGTGGACTATTACAGTGCCAAAATTGCCTGCTAATAATCCACATAAATCACAATATTTCACCCAAAAAAAAAGCACTTCAAAAACAACAATAACTTCATTTCTCCAAGTTTAAGAAGTATATAAACTTTAGAAAAGATTAAAGGAAAGAAAATGACAGAAGAGAAAATTTTGAATTTTTAAAGGAAGAGAACGTTTGAATTTTTTGTTTCTCAAGAATTTTATTTCTTCTGTACTTTTGTCACCATTTTCTCTTCAACCAAACAAGAGAAAATGTCAACAACACCTATATCCCAAACAAACAAGAGAAAATATCAAACTTTTAAAATTTTCTTTCCTCCCTACTTGCTCTTTCTCAATCCAAATATAGTTAAGTGACAACAACTATAAAGACAACACAACCCAATCAGATTTAATATAAGTAGAAGCTCGGTGGCATTCATGGTAACACCTGGTCTACATCCCATGTGGCATAACCACACGAAGTTTACAAAATAACAACTACCCAGATTATTTGGTAAAATTGAAAAAAAATATAAATAAACAAAATAAACAACATAGTGCTTGAATAATATATAATACAATTATATCCAAACAAGTATAACTATAGTTGAACATGACAGCATAGGAAAATCATATACCATATACAATGGTTCAGCCGGAAAAGGTACAATATATGAGATAAACTTTCATAAACCCAGTAAATGAAGCATTTCTAATAGTTATGAGAGATTTCAACACAAACACACATTCTCTCTAAATACAAGCATGTATGAATGCAATAACTTTTGTTTTTCCGCACAGAAGCTCCTCTTTGCAGACAGCCACACCCGTCACCCACTTGCCCTTTGCCCTCCCACCCACATCCTCACCATAAAAAACTAGAAGCTAAAAGTTAAAGTCGAATAAATCAACTATCATAATTCATACGATATCCCAGCAATAGACTGAGGATTGAAGTAAAGCCTCTAACACTATATTTTAAACATACAAAAATATGATTTTGTTATTATGAGTAGTTAATAATAATAATAATAAAAAAAAGTTAAATACATTTGACAACTGCTTGTAATCAGAATGACAACCAAACCAGTCCATCAATGGCGAAGCAATTGTGCTTAAAAGCTAGGTTCAAGCGCCCACAAATATGCAAAAAGGTGGTCAAACCAAGTCCAACCAGACTTGAGGGCTACATGGGTGCCTCCGTGTATGCCCAATCATTGTCAATTTCAGCAGACTATGAAGTGGCAATTTTTATGCCCACTGCCTATTCAAAGCCCATTTTCTTCCACCATATAATGCAAAACACATACTTTAAGTAACAATAGGAAATAATCAACCCTGAAAAAAAAAGTTCAGTCAAGCAATGGATAAGATGCAAGAAACACAAACCGTCACTTGTGTCCACATCTTCCACCCTATGCAGCTTCCTCATAGTCCCATGTGACGAAAGATCAGCAGCCCCTTCAACCCCTATGTTATGAGGTCTGGATGGAACAGTATCTCCATATTCGTCATTTAGCTTTGAGGCTAACGTTGACTGTTTCAGATTAAGAACATGTATTACACAGAAAATCACTTCCTTCTTATTTGGAATTTTCAAATCTAGAAGGTAGATGAGATGAAAGAGTCTGAGTAGATGTGCACATGTGCATGTGTGTAAGAGAGCATGAAGACAAAGAGAAGGAGAGAGAAGGAGAGGGAGGGAGGAATTTTAGCCATACCTGATCTCCCAATGCAGCTGGAGCAAGAGTTTGCACCTGCAAAGCCATTGAAGCCCTGATTTGCCTTGCCTTTTCTAGTTTTGGCAACATTGCAGCAGATCCAGTTTTCCATTTTTCAAAGAATTTGTGCTACGTAGCCACAGAAAAGAACCTTGACTCAATGGAAATACAACAATTAAAGAAAACAAATACGCAATTGCAGATTAGATATGCATAAACCAAATTAATTTGGTATTTAATAAAGGCATACATATGGAGTTTGTCTAGCCACCCATTATAACCCAAATCACAAGAACTGTAAAAACTTCAGGTCTAATATGATACCAGGCTCTAATTTTAGTACTTTTATGCGTGAACTAAATAGTAAAATTAAAACCAATATTTTACACATTTTTTAACCAACAGATACATTAGTAAATATACTTCTCTATATTTTTTTTATAACTAATATTTTTTATCATTGCTTCAAAGAAATCAACTATCAAATTATAACAAAGTTAACAACATATTAAGGGATACAAATTGTTTTTTATTTAAGTTTTCCTGTATAAAGTTAAAAAAAAAATTATTCATTGGCAATTCCATTTTTTCTCAAAGAAGAATTAATAGTTTAAATTTTATTCCTCACAAAAAAGAAGCAAAATAGAGTCATCAAGACAATAAGCTTCTCCAATCCCTCAGCTTTATACCTAGCCATTCCCCATCTATTCCTATCAAGAAGCTTCTAAATCTCCCAAAATACAGATTGACTTCATCTCTTCTTTATGTTACTCTCTTTTCTCCTTTCTTACTACTTTTTAACTTACAAGCATAGCTCTGAACAAATTCAAGACTCCTAATAGCCACTAAATTTTCATTAGAAACAATATTTATTAGCATACCTTCAACATCTCAGATGCTGTCGGGCGGAGACGAGGCTCTTTGGTCAGGCACTTTGCAACAAAATCATGGAAATACAGAGACCTACAAAAGAAAAACAAATTAAAAACATTGTCATACACAAATGTATAATCACTTTGAGACACTATCTTGAACACTACTAAGATATGTGCACCATGAAAATGACAGCAGTACATCAAGAGAAACTTTACTAACTAGCACACATGATCAGGGTAATTTATGTTGTGTTTATACCATTAGGCAAACAAATCAGCAAACTTATATTCTTTCTTCTTTTCTTTGGATAAAGAAATTTCATTAAGCCAAAGAGAAAAAAATAACAATGAATTTGGAGTATAAGGAGTCCTCCTCAACAAAAAAACGCAAACCCTATATTCTTACTCCATAATGCATAAAAGTGTACTACCATTTCAATGAATGTGTTAGATACTTAGATTCACAGAAGGGAAGGAGCAAATGTGTATACAAGATTTTGTTCAAACTTTAAATGTAACTTAAGTAGGTCAATAAAAGAGGTTCTTGCTTATACATAACTTAAGCATCTATCTTAAAGACAACTAATAAGAGATAGCACAAGTTCTCACTTTTACCATACAAGAGGTTTCAATTTAACATGACATCTTAATATAGAGTGTCTTTTAAGATTATAATGAAGTCTAAAAGTGAAAGATTGTATGGTAAAAGTATTGCAGAAAACAGTGACTCAGCACTGACTCATAAAAGACAAAACAAGCACAATATAAAATATAGCACGAGGAAAAAGAACACTAGGATTATCTAAACCAAGCCAAATAGCATTCTAGATCATCAAAAAGTAACTCTTCAAGCTCACTGATTCACAAATTAGCTGCTAAACGTATAGCTTGGATATTATAGTATAGAAATAAACCATTTTTCTTTGTCCTCAAGCATTGGAGCTGGTTCAATGGATATCATGAATAAAACCTACAAAAAAAAAAAGATACATCATTATACAATTTACCCCAAATAAATGCAAATAAAGCATGCCATTAATGCGAAGTAACAATAAAAACATCTAAGTGTTGATTATAACTAAAAATGTAAATTTAGAACTCATTGGATCTCTTCTAACAAATGTTATTTTCGTAATTTTTTTTTTTGAGCCACAACGCAACCTACAGTTTTGCAGTTCATTTAGACAAGTCTATTGATCAATGGTTCATCAAATAACATAAATAGTAATAACACAAATGAAACCTTCCTCTGAATATCTCAAAGAAGTAGGCAAGATTCTCTCTATTTTTCTTTTATTTTAGGTTGGTCAGTATGCAGTAGCTTGTAAAATTTTAGCTGCCCATGTTGCATGACCTTTGGAGTTTTTAATGAATCATGGTTACCCTTTGTATTTGGAACAGATTTTATTGTATAGTTTCAGATAAACATGATTGCAAGCTAGGCTTAGGACATAATTATACAAAGAAATTTGTCAGATTTCAGACACAGGCCCTTCGAAAATTGGTAAAATTAAGGCCCAGGCTCAGGCCTAGCACTATGATAAGCTCCAGTATCAGAAGCTTTCGTAGAAGCAAAAAGGGCTAAGCCTTATGGAAGTGTGCAATCTTCTGTTTCACCGTCCTAATTCACCTACTCGAAAATAAAAATTCCTCCCAACTGATAAACATGTAACAGTGGACGAAATGATAAATCCTCTGAACATTATATGAACATCAATCTAAATTATTAGTTAAACATTACTTAAGAGAAAGAGGGAGGGAAGAGATATTATGTTATTAATAAAACAACAGTCAATATCAAATAAGTAGAGAAGTTACTAACCCTCATCGGATGCACGTCTGATCTTGGAGGCATACCCTGAAAATTATGGTAACAGAATTTAAGCATATACAAGTATGAGAATGAGTGAATTTTTTTAATAAGCATCGGGATAAAGAAAGAGACCTAACATAAAGCTTCCACTTAATCACATGAGCTGATACCATAAATAACAGTATATAGACAACAACCCAACAACATAAACTTATAATAAACTTTCCTTCATGGAATTCCTGTAAGAGGAGTGGGGACCCAGATGATTCTGGGTACCCAGAAGGGAGCTTGAGCACAAACTAATATAAGTTGTTCCCTGCACCACCTTAGAATCACCCAAGAAAGAACAGAAAGTACCTCAGCCATTTCAATTGCAGACACACCAAGAGCCCACACATCTACCTGAAAAACATGGTTAAATAAATAAAACCATATCATATACAGGTGAGTCATTTTATCTAATCATGCAATACTTCATATTAGAACTATGTACTTATCTTGACATTGATTAATGATATATTGTAAGAAGAAATAGAACTGAATCAAAATATTACTGATCCTTTTCCAAGTTTCCTGATATAAAAGTAACCTAGCTTAGAAACTAACATCATTACTGGCCTAGTTTTCTATTTATAAATTAGTATTTTCTAATATGTACCAGATAAATTACAAAGTCAATGGTTCTAGAAAAGTTCCAACGAGAGTATTCACAATTTTACTTCAGTATTATATTGCTCGATACATTCACAGATAATTTAATAATTTCTTCTTCTCGAATGATTGCCATGAATATTTCCAGTTCTTGATCTTCATTCTCACCACTAATTTTACATTTTCCGCAAGGGAAGAGACACAACTCATATGCCTATACTGTCATGATATCTCACATCTCCGGTGTCTCACATCATAAAGCAGTGCCGACTAGGTTTTAACAAGATATTTTGATTACTGTATGACTGCTTATTCATTCATAGTAATTTGTTCTCAGGATTTTCACTAGAATGCAGACACTAAAAAAATAGCAACTTCTTGTACAAGGTTTCAAAGAATAACATTTCTAACCAGAGATGAACTGTAATCAACTTTGTATACAATTAGTTACTATTCATTACGACCACTTCCCTCAAAATTCAAAGCCATTTGCATTCCTGTTTCTGATTATCTGAACCACTAACTTACGGAAAGTGCATAATATTGTAATTTCCATTTCAATACAATTCCTCCATTCACTTTCCCACGAATAATTATTTCATTGCTTATCAAGCATCCAAGAAATAAAATCAACACCATCACATTTTGAACGAGGTCCAAGAAGGAAGACAAATCTTGAAACTCACAAATATTTAAAAAAAAAAAATCCTTTCTTCAATTGAAAATAAAACTTACTATATATATGCACATATAAATTCTGTAGTCAGGCAATATAGCACAACTATTTTTTACTACTAACCTAAGAACCATCTACAGATTACAGAATAAGAAAAAGGAGAAGCAAAGGAAATAAAGCAAGGAGGAGATGCAGTAGTGGCAACTAAGAAAACCAGGTTGGCAAATTCTGGAAAGCACAATACCTTTCCATCATACCGACTTTCTTGAATAACTTCCGGAGCCATCCAATGAGGGGTTCCAATGAACTACAAGCACATTAAACTAAAACATCAAAAGTCCTGCAGGATAAAAGAATGAATAACATGTCCATATAAAAAACACAAAAAACACCTCAATGCAAGTCAAATGCAGTAACTAGTTATTGGGGAAATACTTTGAATATATAAGTGCATGTCACTTTCGAGAAGTAATTATAATGAGACTGAGAACAACTCGAAGGTCACAAAGAGTTTTTGCGCACAGAAACTAGGATGGGGAATTGAACATGTCCTCCAGAACAAATTATTCAGAACTACATGGCTACATGCACCAAAAGATTGAGTAAAAAATACTAGAACCAATCAACTTTTTTAATTGATTGGTGCACACTTGTAACCAAAACCAATGCCACTGTAAGGAACTCAGGATACTCATGTAGTGGCAGCAGTGCACAAAAGACAATAATCTCCATCTCAATTTAAGGGTACAATTGGGTTGGAAAGAACGCATACCTTAAGTAAGCAAACACAATATAAATATGCACGGACAGATGTTTGTTAGCAAGAAGAAAATCAGAGATGGATGTCTAGAAACAGTTTATTCAAACAAAAAACATAAAGATATGCAGTCACCACATAGGCTGAGCACTTCATAGCAACCTTTCACTTTTGCTCTAATTTAATATTTATTCCAAAATTGAAATACAGTGACGCAAGTTAAAAAAATTTATTCTTGACCTTGCTATTTAATCAAAAATTAATAATCTTACATCTAAACCATAACTTTGGCATCTAAGCTTTTCAAACAATGTTCCTATTTCTCAATGTTCCTATTTCTCACATCACATATTATCTGACTATATATCATTCAAATAATCGGTTTACACAACAACTACCGTATTGCGCTTTGACATAGTCCTCGTAAGCTGTGCAGCAACACCAAAATCCCCTGCTCATTGTCAACCAGGATTCTTAATCAGTCTGTTGTCATAAGTCCAAGAATAATAATGCCTTAGATATGAAATCCAAATTTAAACAAATGAAGAAAGCATGGGTGAAGTGAACATACATAGAGAAAAATTTTCATGTACATAGAGAATTGCTTGTTACAATATCTTCCTGCAATTTCCTAGAAGCCTAATTACCAGTCAATTTTAACCTCGATATACACAACAAAATCCACCTCATAACATGCTGCTGACAACTTAATTGAAATGCATTGACTATCAAATAATAAATTTGTAGTACATTCCACAGTTTTTGAAGTCATCAGCATTAAACTTAGAGATGTCTGTAAATTTAATCTTTGTATAGGAAGTGATATTAAAATATGAAAATCTGAATGCTATCAATCTTATTTTTAGTTAACATTGGAATAACTAGGAATGGAAGAAAGCGTCAATTGTTAACAAATAAAATGCCAGGTTCTCCTCCCAAAATCCTAATATTGGTGCGTGCATGGGCATGCACCTATTAGAAGATATATTACTATTAACAACTGTACTTACTCAAAAGATAAGGACAGCTCTAATTGTAAACACCATGATGAATTAAGACCAATCAATTGAAGATTTTAATTCCATGTGAAGAATATTAGCCTTATCTTTCACTATAAGGGGACCCAACTACATGACCATTTTGTAGTTACATTAAGTATGGAAATTAGAAGGCACGCTTACAGCAATGGTAAAATTACTCCTTTGTGACTGAAAAGTTACGAGATTGATCCAAGAAACAATCTCTTTACAAATATACAAGGGTAAGGTTGCATACAAGAATTGTCCTCACCCCTACCCTCGCCAGTCGAGATTTAATGGTGCGTGATTTACAAAGTATGAAAATTATCTACATTCAATCACTCATTCGTAGAAGAAATAGCTTCTAGAGCAGCGGCGGAGCCAGCAATGCATTCAAGTCAGTGCCAAAATATTCAGCTGGTACCACGATTATTTAGCTACGACTAAACGTGGCTAATTTTCAAAAAACTTGAAACACGATCTGCTACGTTTCAAACGTAGCTAAATAAACGTGGCTAAATTAGCCAGTGCCAAAGCACTTGCTGGCACCAACGTAGCTCCGCCACTGTTCTAGAGGGTATCTTATACAATAGTTTTAACACGGAGAGTAGTTGTTCTATCCGTCCTCTAAATTAAGGGTGTCAAAACGGGTTGACACGACACGAATGTGACAGGATACGAGTACATCAACACGAACACGACACGAATTTTTATTCGTATCAAAATCTTCAACACGAATAACAGGCAAAATAGGGGTCAAAACGATAATAGACCAAAAAAATAAAGAAAATGGAATGAAATTTAAAAAAAAATAATAATAAATAATTAAAAAAATACACGTTAACATGAATTTGACATGCGACACGAATTTTTTACCGGTCATTTTTTCCAACACGACACGAATTTTTTTGTGGGTCAACCCGAACACAAATTTTTCTGTCGTGTCAGTGGTCGACAAGCGTGTCATAACCTATTTTGACACTCATGATCTAAATCATATAAGCTAAGACATTGCTGCTACTTGCTAAATAAGAATTCAATGAAAAATTACAACACAAATGAGTGAATTTAACATTTATTTGAGAAGGGGAAAAAAGATACAACTTATTGAATGTATAATATTGATGCTTTTCATGTGCTAGAAAACATGATAATCATCAGCAATGATCATTAAATAGATAAGAGCACTTCAGCTGATGTTGCACAAATACAACTAGTGTCCTCACCTAGCTTGACATCTCCTTGCTCAGTCAACAAGATATTCCCACCTTTAATGTCCCTATGGACTTTGAAAATTGAGTGCAAATAATCAAGTCCCTGCACATAATTAAGGAAAACATTAGAAAACAAAAACATACAGACACACAAACACAGCAGAAAACTTGGTACAAAAAATTCTGATAAACTATTTTGTTCTCCAAAATCTATTTGCAGCAATCAAGAACATCTCAGCTGAAATCTTCCGAAGAGGTTACAGGAAAAATCAACAAATAGGATTAATCAGTCAATACATCCGGTGCTTATGCAGTCAATCAACTATACCTTCAGTGCTTCTCTACAGATATATGCTATTTGACCCTCATCCAGTGATTCATCAGTCACATTCATCAGATCGGCAACACTTCCACCGCCACAATACTCCATCACTATCTGCCAAAAATCTTAATCAGAATTCAGAAACCATATTCTAACAAGAAAAATCAGACACATCATTTGCATTGAGAAAGTTTATACAAAAACGGTAGGGAGTAGGTAAGCACATCAGTTGAAAATAAGGATTAAAAAAGGGGTCCTAGTGAAAGAAACAATAACAAACAAAAGCCAAACAAGAAAAAGTTTGCCGGTCTCTCATCATATTTATCAAAGACATCCCTCCAAAAAAATCATTAGCTGATCACCATAACCATAAGGAAGCTCACACAAACAGAAACACATCATTACTCGCAAGTAACAAGAAAACTCTAAATCCAAAAAAGAGTTTCAAAAAAACAGTGCCATATGAACAATGAGTTCAGGTTAGAAAAGACTTCTTACCCAAAGATACTCTTCTCCTTGATAGCTTCCAAGATAACGGACAACATTCGGATGATTACATTGTTGTAACATCTCAATCTCACCACGGATTTCCTCATATCCCTCCTCCTAATAAGCACAAGAATCATCTTCGTTCATTGGCAACAGCTCAAACTCAGTCTAACTAATCAAATGACCCCAGAATGCAAGTATCTAATCTGAACATAAAAAGAACAGAAACTCACCCCTTCAGATAATGATATGACTTTGATAGCAACCATCTCTGAGGTTCTAAAATCCCTAGCTTTGTAAACAGCCCCATAGGACCCCTTCCCTGCCATCCATCACCCACGAAAACCAAACTTCAACAACACCATTGTTACAACAATTCAAAATACGTAATCCATTAGAAATGAAAAGCACGAGTGAATATAAAAGGAAAGTGCTAGAATTGCTCTTTGGTATGTATACCTACCAAGTTCGTTGAGCAATTCGTACTTGGTCGTAGGATCCTCTCTGATAACACTATCAGGGATCGAACTCGACGATACCTTGCTCGTTACTAATTGCTGCCTACCCTCCTCGTTTTGCGAGGATCCACTTCCCTTCCTCTGCTTCCCGAATCCAACTTCTCCCACACCTTGCATGCTCGCCACCGCCCTCTCCATCGTCGAACTGCCGCCGCTGCCACTCGTCCGCCGCACAACCGTTCCGCTTACCGTCTCTCTCTCGCCGGACCTCACCGTCGAACGCACAACAAAGGTTGAAAAACCGCCGCTGTCTTCTCCGTCGTCTTCATCATCAACCTCTCCGCCGCCGAGCCTGTTCATAGGACTCGCCTGAGAATAACTCCGACCTTTCCAGCTCGACCCCGCCGGTGAAGCCAATCCTGAAGAAGACCGATCGCGCTGCCGGCTCCGATCGGTCTTCACGATCACGGTGCCAAAATCGCCGGAATTTTCGTCGTCATCGTCGTAGTCGTAGTCCAGCGGCGCTCCGCCGCCGAAGTCCTTCGGGAGGCGCTTGAGGAGCGGAGGGAGAGACGAATCTTCGTCGTCGTCGTCATCTCCGCCACCGTCGTGGCCGTTGTCTTTGTAGACCATAGTCGCGTACGGATCGTCCTGTGGTCCCGCGCTTCCGGATTTCCGCCGCCGGTAGGTTCCGCCGTCGTCATCTTCTTCATCGTCGTGGACCACGAAGGTGGAATATATCTCGGATTTAGGTCGGGTTTTCCGGGTCCCAGGGGAGAAGGAGCTCCGATCCATATTTCAGAACTACGAGGAAACACAGTGAAGAAGGAATCAATTGGTCGGAACTTGCTAGCACTGGCACTGATGCAGAATGCATGTAATGTCAATGGGCTTTCAATGGGCCAGTTCAGTTTTGGGCTACTCTGTCTTACATGTATGCGCATTTCATGGACTCCCCACAAGCCTACAAGTCAAAAAAGCGGTAGAAAAAAAAAAATAGATGTGATAATTATATGTGAAATCAATATATATATAGGTAAAGGATTTCTCAAGTCAAAGGAGATAAGTTATCTCCCATGACTCCAAAATGACGTCATTTTAGGGCGGAAATAAAGTTATTTTTAAAATTCTAATATTTTGCATGGTCATATTAGTCTTTATCATTATAATTTTTTAATCTTATAACACAAAACGATGTCATTTTAAGCTCACTTGAGATAACTTTATCTCCAGTGATTGGATAGATACTTTTTCCTATGTATGTATATATATGGCAAAAGTATTTCTACAGCAACTTTAGATAAGGTTATCTACAGCTACTATTTTTAACTATGTTCTCCCGAGAGAACATAGTTATGACATTAAAGTTGCTTTTTTTTCTCTCTCCACGTTAACAAACAAGTTCTGAAAAGTAAATGAGGAGAGAGAAAAAAAGAGCAACTTTAATATTATAACTATGTTCTTCCGGGAGAACATAGTTAAAAATGGTAGCTGTAGATAATCTTATCTAAAGTTGTTGTAGAAATGTTTACCCCTATATATATATATATATATATATATATGTGTGTGTGTGTGTGTGTGGGTGAGGATCATTTTACACCAGTGTAAGATACATTCTTAATCTTGTTCGTTGATCCCATTTATATCTAAGGGCTCAAATTTTTTAATAATACGAGCCATTGGATACAAGTGGATCAATGATTAAGATTGAGTGTGAGACTTCTAACTCTTACACCTGTGTAAGAATATCCTGCCCCTATATATATAGGGCAGTTTTTTTTACACCAGTGTAAGACTAATAAGTCTTACACCACATCTCAACCATTGGTGGACGAAAATCCTCTGTTGGTATTTTTAGTGTAATTAATGATTAATTAATATTAATTATTTCATACGACTTCCTAAATTATAACCGTTAGATGCACGGAAATCATCGGTTGAGATGTGGTATAAGACTTATTAGTCTTACCTCGGTGTAAAATGATCTTTTGACACTGGTGTAAGATTTAGAAGTCTTACTCTTCATCTTAACTGTTGATTTTTTGTCAACCTAACGATTATAATTTATTGAGTTATTGAGTAAGATTTCGAAAGTCTTACACTGAAAATAAAAGATCAATCTCCTATACATACATAGAGATAGAGATAGAATATTGTTGCTACCAATGTCACTACCAGTTTGTTTTACTATTAGCTCGATTATGTGGATCCAATGGTTCTGATTTAACTTTCCAAAAATATTTTTTCTTCTTCCTATATTTAATATTTTATATTTATTTTCATCTTTGTATGGTTATGATTTTCCATATTTAATGTGACATTCGTAATAACATTAATTGGTAGTAACAATATCATATCTCATATATATATAGGGATTTATAGTTTCTCAAGTCACTTGAGATAACCTTATCTCCGATCACCCCAAAACTATGTTGTTTTGGGTGTTATCAGAATTGATAAAGAGTATTTTGGTAAAATTCATAAAATAAACAAATAAACCAAAATACCAAAACATCTTTCATTAATTCTTCTAACACCCTAGAACAAGTTTCATTAATTCTCCTAACACCCTAAAAACACTTCATTAATTCTCTAACACCCCAAAACACACTTCATTAATTCTCCTAACACCCAAAATGACATAGTTCTGTGGTGGCCGGAATAACGTTATATCAAATGAATTGAGAAATGTTTTTCTCTCTCTCACGTACACACGTATATATATATATATATATATATATATATATATATATATATATATATATATATACATATATATATAACATCTTTTACTTAAAACTAATCTTATTATTGTTGGAAAAACTCAAATCAATAACTCTTGTAACACTTAATTTGATCAAGTAAGAGTCATTGAATTTATTTTATCCAATAATAACAAAAATGGTTATAGGATATGGAAAAAATATTTATTATTTGAAATAATATAATTTTATGTCATCTTAAATGAAATGAGTTGTTTTAGCAAATATTTGGTATTTTTTTATATTCTTTCTCACGTGTAAAATTAGAAAAAGAGAGAAATTAAAGGAAAAAGAATATAAAAAATAACCAATTATGAATCAAAACAATGTAATTTCATTTAAATGACACAAAATTTTGTATTTTAAAATAACAAACATTTTTTCATATATATCTATCTCTGTGCACTACTAGAAATCTGTTTATTATCGACGGATTTTTTCGACAGAAAAAATTCCGTTGAAATTATTGACGGAATTTTCCACGGAATCTGTTTTCCGTCAAAAAATTCGACGGAAAAAAAAATTCCGTCGAAAATTCTTGACGGAAAATGAATTCTGTCGAAAACTTTTGAAAAAATAAATGAAAAAAAAATTAAGCATTGTGGGCTTTTCGACGGAATTTCGATTCCGTCGAAGATTTTCGACGGAAAAGGAATTCCGTCGAAGAATTTTGAAAAAAATAAATGAAAAAGAAATTAATTATTGTGGGCTTTTCGACGGAATTTCGATTCCGTCGAAGATTTTCGACGGAAAAGGAATTCCGTCGAAGAATTTTGAAAAAAATAAATGAAAAAGAAATTAATTATTATGGGCTTTTAGACGGAATTTCGATTCCGTCAAAGATTTTCGACGGAAAAGGAATTCCGTCGAAGAATTTTGAAAAAAATAAATGAAAAAGAAATTAATTATTGTGGGCTTTTCGACGGAATTTCGATTCCGTCGAAGATTTTCGACGGAAAAGGAATTCCGTCGAAGAATTTTGCAAAAAAATAAATGAAAAAGAAATTAAGTATTGTGGGCTTTTCGACGGAATTTCGATTCCGTCGAAGATTTTCGACGGAAAAGGAATTCCGTCGAAGAATTTTGCAAAAAAATAAATGAAAAAGAAATTAAGTATTGTGGGCTTTTCGACGGAATTTCGATTCCGTCGAAGATTTTCGACGGAAAAGGAATTCCGTCGAAGAATTTTGCAAAAAAATAAAAGAAAAAGAAATTAAGTATTGTGGGCTTTTCGACGGAATTTCTATTTCGTCGAAGATTTTCGACGGAAAAGGAATTCCGTCGAAGAATTTTGAAAAAAATAAATGAAAAAGAAATTAAGTATTGTGGGCTTTTCGACGGAATTTCTATTCCGTCGAAGATTTTCGACGGAAAAGGAATTCCGTCGAAAAATTTTGAAAAAAATAAATGAAAAAGAAATTAAGTATTGTGGGCTTTTCGACGGAATTTCTATTCCGTCGAAGATTTTCGACGGAAAAGGAATTCCGTCGAAGAATTTTGAAAAAAAATAAATGAAAAAGAAATTAAGTATTGTGGGCTTTTCGACGGAATTTCGATTCCGTCGAAGATTTTCGACGGAAAAGGAATTCCGTCGAAGAATTTTGAAAAAAATAAATGAAAAAGAAATTAAGTATTGTGGGCTTTTCGACGGAATTTCTATTCCGTCGAAGATTTTCGACGGAAAAGGAATTCCGTCGAAGAATTTTGAAAAAAATAAATGAAAAAGAAATTAATTATTGTGAGCTTTTCGACGGAATTTCGATTCCGTCGAAGATTTTCGACGGAAAAGGAATTCCGTCGAAGAATTTTGCAAAAAAATAAAAGAAAAAGAAATTAAGTATTGTGGGCTTTTCGACGGAATTTCGATTCCGTCGAAGATTTTCGACGGAAAAGGAATTCCGTCGAAGAATTTTGAAAAAAATAAATGAAAAAGAAATTAATTATTGTGGGCTTTTCGACGGAATTTCGATTCCGTCGAAGATTTTCGACGGAAAAGGAATTCCGTCGAAGAATTTTGCAAAAAAATAAAAGAAAAAGAAATTAAGTATTGTGGGCTTTTCGACGGAATTTCTATTCCGTCGAAGATTTTCGACGGAAAAGGAATTCCGTCGAAGAATTTTGAAAAAAATAAATGAAAAAGAAATTAAGTATTGTGGGCTTTTCGACGGAATTTCGATTCCGTCGAAGATTTTCGACGGAAAAGGAATTCCGTCGAAGAATTTTGCAAAAAAATAAATGAAAAAGAAATTAAGTATTGTGGGCTTTTCGACGGAATTTCGATTCCGTCGAAGATTTTCGACGGAAAAGGAATTCCGTCGAAGAATTTTGCAAAAAAACAAATGAAAAAGAAATTAAGTATTGTGGGCTTTTCGACGGAATTTCGATTCCGTCGAAGAATTTTGAAAAAAAATAAATGAAAAAGAAATTAAGTATTGTGGGCTTTTCGACGGAATTTCGATTCCGTCGAAGATTTTCGACGGAAAAGGAATTCCGTCGAAGAATTTTGAAAAAAAATAAATGAAAAAGAAATTAAGTATTGTGGGCTTTTCGACGGAATTTCGATTCCGTCGAAGATTTTCGACGGAAAAGGAATTCCGTCGAAGAATTTTGAAAAAAAATAAATGAAAAAGAAATTAAGTATTGTGGGCTTTTCGACGGAATTTCGATTCCGTCGAAGATTTTCGACGGAAAAGGAATTCCGTCGAAGAATTTTGAAAAAAAATAAATGAAAAAGAAATTAAGTATTGTGGGCTTTTCGACGGAATTTCGATTCCGTCGAAGATTTTCGACGGAAAAGGAATTCCGTCAAAGAATTTTGAAAAAAAATAAATGATAAAGAAATTAAGTATTGTGGGCTTTTCGACGGAATTTCGATTCCGTCGTAGATTTTCGACGGAAAAGGAATTCCGTTGAAGAATTTTGAAAAAAATAAATGAAAAAGAAATTAATTATTGTGGGCTTTTCGACGGAAAAGAAATTCCGTCGAAGAATTTTGCAAAAAAATAAAAGAAAAAGAAATTAAGTATTGTGGGCTTTTCGACGGAATTTCGATTCCGTCGAAGAGAATGCTTCAAAAATTATGTATCTTAAAACAATGAATTTTTAGTGTGGTTAATTAAATATTATATTTTTAATTCAAAGAGAATGCTTCAAATATAAAAATTATATATCTCAGCGCATAATTAATTCTTAAAAAACCATTTTATAACTATTAGTGATAATTCACATTTATAATTTATAATTTATATTGGGAAGATAATTCACATTTCATTGCCCTCCTCTCTTTTTTTTCACTTCCCGCTTTCCCTTTTTCACAGGCTAGTAGGCTCCATAATTTCCACCGCAATCACCCACGCGTTCGCCTTCTTCTTCGCCGTCTCCATCTCCACCGGCTATTCGTGCAGCCAACCTCGCCGTCAGCCTTGGCACCTTCATCGGCGGCAACATCACAATCCAGCGCTGCGTCCTCTACTGGTTCGCCCACTTGTTCGCCTCCATCGTCGCCTGCGCAGTCCTCATGCTCGCTACCACCAGACTTGTTGCTGGTGACATTTCTTCACTACAAAAAAAGCGGCATTTAGCCACGACGGCTTAGCTACGGTCATTCAGCGAACGCACGTTTGTTTCAATTTTTCTAAACCCTCCTCACAAAACGAACGGCCCGAACTGATTTTTCAAATTAACAAGAGAAAATACATTTTTCCTGACGCGCTTTTTTTCCTTTGATACTTATTTTCCTGTACTTTCCCAAACTCTTCATCCATTTCCCAATATATTCATTCCTCTAGGGCTCAGTGTCACATACACTTTGCCTTCCATCACTTCATATAAACCCTAATTCCCCTCAATTTTCCCCTGTATTTTACCATTTTTACGCGTTGTGCTTCGTAATTCCCTTTCGGTAGCCAATTCACTTCACATAAACGGCTGTTGCGTCCTCCGGCCACCGCTAAATCGGCTTCCCACTGCCATAGCTCCATCTCACCATCACTGATTTCAATTCTTAATTTGTGTGAGTTCTCCGTTAGCTGATTTAGCTTCTTCTTTTTTCATTTATTCAATGCTTATTGTCTTCACGCAGCAACGAATGGAAGCACTGGCGGCGGCGGCGGTGACGACAACTGTCTTCCCATTATTGGCCGGTCCGTCGAAGTAGTCGATTTTCCTCGGAAGGTCCACCGTATTGGCATTCCGTTCCAATTTTTAGATCTCCAGTAAGGTATCAAATAGCTATTTCATTTTTTTTTTAATTTCTATTCTGATTTCTAGTTGATATTGTTGGTGAGAATAGCGAGTTTGATGAACTCCTGTTGAAATCATTTCTTTCTGGTATGTTGTCGTTGCCTATGCTTGTTCGGTGGCTTTGCTTTTACTAAATGGTGTATTGGATTAAAATGAGCTTTAGATCAATGTGTTTGGGTTGCAAGTTGTTAATGATAGCTGCATTTTGCCGATTTCCTTGTTCCACTCATAATGGGATATGGGATATTACCTTTTCTTATGAGTATGTTATCTAATGATTTGTTGTTTTAGTTTTCTTATGAGTATATATATATATATATATATATATATATATATATATATATATATATATATATATATATATCGTTTCCTTGTTAGTTTTTGTGGTCGTGGTTTAGACATTCAGAGTGGAGTAAATAACAAGAGGGTTTTTAATTAGTAAAGGTCATGGTTTTATGCTACATGCTTAGTTTCCATTTATTGATTGTGACAATTATGTAAGAATTGAATTGAATTACTATAATCCCTCTGACTTTCAAATGGAAATAGAGGAGGCATTTTTGGCAGATTGGGACTTCAGTGCCTGTTGATATCTTCAAGGGAGAGCATAAGGATCCTGAGTTTCTCAATTTGCAGGTTCATTTTTATTTTATTTTTTAAAAAAAGAAATATTTCCACTTGATCTTTTACTTTACCACACTGTTTGCCTCTTTCGGTTTGGATAAAAAAAATTTGATATTGTTTTTCATGTACCTGTTTCTCATAAATATGCAGCCTTTTGGAGTGCTTCCTGTTATTCAAGATGGTGATTATACTCTATGTGGTTAGTCACTTACCCTATACTATTTTCTGCAGCTTTTTTTTATTGGCATGTAGTTAAGGATTGGTGGTTTTGATATTTCTCCTTTTATATCATTCACCTTGTAGAAACCTTACTGATATGGATGTTTCAAACTTCAGATCAAGATCTTAGATTGAGTTATGGGGTTAGTTCTGTTCATACATGCCCTGCATCTTTACCTTCCCTAGTCCTGATTCCTGTGGTTTATAAAGAAGCAAAGATGGTTATAATTAAGTTAATCCCTTTAATAGATTGTTTAAAAAAAAAGTGTTTGATAGAATTTATTGGCACAATTTAATTGAAGGCCTACTTTCCAGATTTCCAGTTTATACTATTTGCTAATGTAGTAATGTAGAAATATTTATTTAGTCTAATATACTGATTCTAAAGCATTTCTTCAGAATCTCGTGCAATAATCAGATACTATGCAGAAAAGTATAAAGACCAAGGGACTGACTTGTTGGGGAAATGTTGAATTCTTTGTATTTAAATTCTTATGCATTGATATCCTCGCCAATTATTGCTGTTGTGTTTTAACATTTTGTAATCTGTTTCTAATAATGTTATAGCGCTTTGAAAGGAACTAATAGTTCATGATAATGGATGACTTCCAAGTATGTGAATCCCATTTATGCTAACTTCAATAAATGGCAAAACTGAATATTGTTCAATTGACGGAAGATGATCATTATTGCTGACTCCAGGGCTGGTTGAAGATTGTTTCTTTTAATACAATAATTGCCCTCATCCCTACCAATAGTTAGTCGGGATTTAACGGGGAATGGTTGTCAAATCATAATTTTTTAGAGAGGTGGCACATCCATTGATTCTTGTGAAGATCACATTGCTACACTGGATGGAGTAGGTTATAGAAGGAGCTAGCAATTATGTTGGTCTCCCTATCTTCGTTTCTCTAATTTTATCTTGTTTGTAAAAGAGCTGAAGATGCAATAAAATTCAAAAGTTTTAGCTAGCCATAAAGAAAGTGTTGAACAAGAGAAGGAAAAATTTACTTATCAATGAACTATACTAAGACAACTAATATATAGAGATGATGGACTCTTCAACATAATTATGTCGGTTTAGGACAATCATATAAAGTTTATGTTTTCTACTTTTGTGAAAGAAAATATGTGTTAATTTGATGATTGGTTTGCAGGAAATAGATAATATTTATTACGAGACTGAATGCCGAAGAGAATGGTGCAGCAGAAAGCTCATCTATCACAGGTTTTTTCTTGAAAAGCCTTAAAATAAATTTTTGACTCATCTATTAATTTGCTCTACTTTTAAATAAAATTTTCACTTTTTCTTTTTTCTCAAATTATATAATGATGATTTAATTTTTATAAATCAAATCATTATATTTATAAATCATTTTCATCTTTTTAAATCAAATGATTCATTCATTCATTTTCGTTCCCTCTCTCTCTCTCTCTCTCTTTCTCTCTCTGCGTCTGTGTGTGCTGTGAGAAGGGCATGGCTATTGCAGTAGCAGCTGTGGTGGTCCCATTGGGCTTGCTCTTCTTCGCCTCAGGCCTCGTTGTTAATCTCATTCAGGTAACCACTATATCCTTTCTCTTTTCTTTTGATTTCTATTTTCAATTTCTCTTTTCCTTTTTTTTTATCTATTTCTCTTGATTTTGCGCTGTTTATTTTGGCATGATTGCTTAATACTTGATAACTGCTTTGGTAATTTAGCTATTGACACTGTGAGTAACATGTATTTGGGGCTGAACCTGAACCTTATATATTGGCTTATTTTGTTAATGTTCAGAGGATGGAACATTTGATGATATGCATAATCTGAAAAGCTTTTGTAGTTCATAGGAAAGGGAGGTCCCTCTATTATTTACCTAAAAGGTAGTAATTTATTGACATTGAAAAGTCATGTGACATAATCTCATATGTTCGAAACAAAGCCCTTTAGTAACAACGATCAGCAGGATAAGCTCAATTGTTGTGAAGAATGTGCCTCCAATTACGAAAAAGAAGCTCAATTTCTTATTCTTAGACCAGGAGAGAAGAAAATCTTGCCTTTCTGGCTTCAGTCTCACCCATTATGTTTTGACTCCCTCACTCTTCAAGTTCAAGTAATCTCTTCATTCATCTAACTTTCTCCACCTTTTTCATTTTTGCTCTGCTCTTGATTTTGCTTCTTCTTCTTCTTCTTCCTTTTTTTTTATTTCAGGAATATTATCATAACCTTTTGTCTGCAAGGCAGTGCACTGGTATCACAGTCAAACATGATGGGAACTTTGGAAAGGGTACTTCTTTTAATTTTAATAATTCTGTTATTTGTTTTTTTGTCCAATAACATGATTTTTATTATTATTATTTTGGGTGTAAGAATTGCAGGAACATGTTTTTCTCTTATTTTTGCATGAAAGGTGCTACATTTATATATGCTCTTCAAATGGATTCTTTCAATTTTTTAATATGTATTATAGAATGTATTTCTTCTGCTACTGGAGAACTGCAGGTGTATATGCTGCCATGGACTTCAAAAAGGGGGAACTTGTTCTGAAGGATCACATGTTTGTGGGGGCTCAACACTCTTTCAACAAGGTTTTTATCCCCCTTTGTGTAGCTATATTAAAACTTTTTGCTCCTTTCTCTTACTTTCTACCTTACTTTGCAGATTGATTGTTTTGTCTGTAGCTTCTGCTTTCGTTTTATTGGTTCCATAGAACTTCAAATTGGAAGGAGGCTTTACTTGCAACAATTAAGGGCTAACGAGAGTCATGGTTGTGTTGTGGGAAACTTTTTGGATAAGAACATTATTAGTGCTTGAATTTCTAGATATTCACTTGAAAACTTGGCAAAATGTTAATATATCAATTAAACCATATAATTAATATTTTGTTATCAATTAAAACATAGATGTTGTTTTCATTATTAGAATCCGTGACCACCAAAAACTAAACTACTTATAAAAAGAATTCATGAAAAGGATACCAAAAAAAAGAATTCATGAAAGAATCAATACAAAAATCATTAGTGTATTTGTTGATTTTATTAGTGCACTCCCAGTATCTCGAGCTCATATTGCATACATTCCGTTTAGAGACCTCCCTATCTTTCCTTTTACCCTTTTCTAAAGATGTGTTTCATTATTTTGCATCTGTTTTCTTTGCCCACTGACACTATTTCAAGTGCTAATTAGGTAGACTTCTAATGTATGCATGTTTTCTTCTCATATAGTTTATTTTTTAATGACAAGTTAAATGACTCAAATTGATTTTTATTTTACTGTAGTCAGGAACAGGAGGTGCTGAACTATTGAAAGTATCACTTGGATCTGTAGATTTCATCACTTCATTTTGTCAATCTGAAGATGAGTCAAAAAAGATCAAGGAAGCTGTTAATACATCTTCTTATGGAAGTGAATTTATTCAAGCTGCCCTTTCAGTTAATTGGAAGGTGGTGTACTGTTAGCTACACTTCTTTTCTTGGGGGAGGGGGTAATGTTTTGAGTATATTAAAAATGAAAAGACCTCTCCAGCTTGAGAAGCTGGCCTCATACCCATAGGTGAGGAGGTGGGAACTTAAATCTGAATGATGTGCCTTCCATACTACAAGTCATATATGATTCGAATCAAGCATGTAGTGCACATAGTTGAATTTAACATAATATCTACAATTCTTAAAGCAATTCGATTATATACACCAATTATGTGGGATGTTACAAATGTTGTGTGTGTAGGAAATTTTTTGTGGTCATGTTAAATGATAGATGATAAACCCTTAGTTTATTCACATTTTTGGGGTCATATTATTGCCTTGTAGCTTCATATTTATGAAATTTTCTTAGGTACTCTTGTAAATCATTCATGGTAATCGGTAAAACTTGCAATTCCTAGGCAGTGGATGTTAAGAATGATGGTAAAACTGATTTCATTGCAATTCCTAAACATAATGTTTTACTGCTAGAAGGCAGCCATTGACGTCTAATTTGAGGCTAACGATTTTATTTATTATTATGCAGGATTATGTTCCTGAAGACATTGGAAGCATTTCTAGTTTTGAACCTCCTAAATCACCAGACTCTAGTTATAACAGCTTACAACTGGTTGAACACATTGATGGTAGGTGATGACGACGAGACTCAGCCCCCGTCTCAGGACGTAGGTGATGACCACGATCATGCAGGTCATCCACCAGCATGACTTTTGTATCTTTGTTGGATGTATATGACCGGGACTATTGCACATAGACTATTTTGATTAGTATATGACAGGGACTTTTGTATATGTATGTTCCTGTTTGATTAGTATATATCTTGAACATTTATACATATAGGACTCTTTTGATTTGTATATGATAGGGGACTTTTGTATATGTATGTCCCTTTTGATTAGCATATGTCTTGGACATTTTTAGACATAGTACTCTTTTGATTAGTATATGATAGGGACTTTTGTATATGTATGTCCCTATTGATTAATATATGTGTTGGACATTTATATATATAAGTATATTTTGATTAGTATATGACAGGGATTTTTAACATATCATAATTATATTAAAATTATATAATTATGATATGCTACTTTCATATATTTGTTTATCAGGTGTGAAACATAAATTGATATTAATTTTGTAGAGATAAAAATATTCAAAGAATTTATGTCGAAAATTTTCGACGGAATTTGTTTTCCGTCGAAAATTATTAAAAGATTTTTTGACGGAATTTTATTCATTTTCCGTCGAAAAATTTCGACAGAATTTATTTTCCGTCGAAAAATATTAAAAGATTTATCGACGGAATTTCATTCATTTTCCGTCGAAAAATTTCGACAGAATTTATTTTCCGTCGAAAAATATTAAAAGATTTTTCGATGGAATTTCATTCATTTTCCGTCGAAAAATTTCGACAGAATTTATTTTCCGTCGAAAAATATTAAAAGATTTTTCGACGGAATTACATTCATTTTCCGTCGAAAATTTTCAACAGAAATTGTTTTCCGTCGAAAATTAATACAAGATTTTTCGACGGAATTTCATTCATTTTCCGTCGAAATTTTCCACAGAAATTATTCCGTCGAAAAAATTCGACGGACTTATAATTTCCGTCGAATTTTTTCGACGGAATCTCTAATTCCGTCGAAAAATTTATTACCTACGAAGACTTATTCGACGGCTTCTTTTCCGTCGAAAATTCCGTCGAAAATGTCATTTTCGACGGAATTTTTATCATTTTCGACGGAATTTTTCCGTCGAAAAAAAAGCATTTTCTAGTAGTGGTGTGTAGGATCCTTTAACACCAAATTGTAACCGTAGATTTCTTCTAATATGACGGTTATAATTTATTGGCTCACACTTATTAATTAATTAATAAATCTCAATATTTTATAACTGTAAAATTGGGGAAAACCAACTATTAGGATTTGGCGTCAAACTTTTTAGCTTGACACCGGTATCAAATGATCATTTACCATATATATATTGGAAATTACTAATTAATTAATAATTGTGACCCAATAAATTATAATCGTCAGATTGACAAAATTCAACCGTTAGTATTTGGTGTCAAACTTTTTAGTTTGATATCAAATAGTAATCGGTGATTTATGTCAATTAACGATCTATGTATCACCGATACGACACGCAACACGTGACACGACACGACACGACACTCCGACACGTCAATTCTAAAAAATTATGGATTTCAACACATTGGGATACGTTTTAATATTAAATAATATTTTTAATTTATATAGTGTATATTTCATTTAATATTTAATAATTTAACAAAAAATGAAACTAAATTTATAATACCCATCAACACGTTATAAAGATGGAAGCTTTAATAAAAAAATAAAAACTGTGATAAGAGAGATATAATATCAGATAGAGAGAACAAATCATATTAGAGAGAGATCAGAGAGAATGAGATACAACAAGAGCGTAATAGGAATTGACAATAATGATGCTGAGATGATCTCTTATCTACTTAAAGGGAAAAAAAGACAAAAAAATAAAATTGATATGATCATGTGGAAGTTTTATTAATATATTATAATTTAAAAAAAATAAAAAAATTACGAAAATGCCATTTGACCGTGTCGGACATGGTCAAATTCGCGTGTCGGAATGGTCAACGTGTCGGAAAAAGTCAAACGTGTGTCCGACACCGTGTAGGAGCGTGTCGGAGCGTGTCTCCTTGTCGGAGCGTGTCGGACCCGACTCTTCCTGTTTTACAAGTGTTTGTGCTTCCTAGTTAACGATTATAATTTATCGAGAATTACGAATTAATTAATAAGTTTAACCCAATAAATTATAACCATTGATTCCCATAAATCAACGGTTAAGATTTAATATCAAATAAGAAAATTTGACATTGGTGTTGAAGTATCCTGTCCCTGTATATATAAATTTTGGGACAAGATTAACTTACACATGTGTAAGAATAATAAATCTCACACCAAATTTTAACTTTGTTTCTCATGAATATAATGGTTGTGATTTATTGGATTACACTCATTAATTAATTTTTAATTTTCAATAAATTGTAGCTATTAGATTAATGAGAATTAACGATTAAAATTTAGTGTAAAACTTATTATTCTTATACGGGTATAAAATTATTATATCCAACCTCAATTATCGCATAAACTTTATCTATGAATGTAATATTATACTGCAACACAATGTATGCCCAGTGCCCACATTAAGCGGTGACGTACATCCAAATATGCTGCGCATTTACATGCAATATACTTCATTCCCAACCTCAATTATCGCTCGACCATTGTTCAAAGAATATGCTCTCAGCCTCACAGTTGCCTCTATATTCTTTTAAAGATTTTAGGCTCAATAACTGTGCGCTTGAACCTTCCAAAGAATCACAACTTTGCTTTATATCAAAGGTTTACCAATAATCATATCTGGTTGATGTTGGGTTGGGTTAGGATAGTTTTTGTTAATGGATAGTTAATGAAATAACCAAAATATACATCCGCAATTTCCCAAAAATAGGTGGATAAAATGCAATGCTTATGGTTTTGCAAGTTAGGAGGAAATTTGGCTAGGTGTGGGAATTCGGAAAAGAGATTATTATAAAAACTTGTAATATAAACCCGCTAAGAATATCATGACATATATAAAAGATAAACAAAAATTAA